>JACWST010000178.1:0-82342 GCA_014850475.1 Cryphonectria naterciae | reverse complement strand
CCCTGGCTTTTTTTTAGGTAAAAAAAGAAAAAAGAAAGAAAAACACAACGACAAAAGGTTACCGACACGCCATCCCCCCCCCCCCCCCCCCCCCCCCCACCCCCCCCCCCCCCCCCCCCCACCCCCCCCCCCCCCCCCAGACGACTTACCTACCACCGCCACCCACCCACCTACCACCTACCGGCCGAATAGGAGGCCATCCCTCCGTTCCAGCGGCTTTGGCTCTCTCTCTGTGTCTGTTTTTCCCAACACGCTGGTCCTGCCAGGGGTTGCCTCCCACTGCATTGGTTCCCGGTGCGGGTACCATAGTACGTGCAACCCACCAACAATCACCACCACCATACCATTACCCAACCAGAAGATCGACAACTCATCCGCCGGACCGGTCAAACCTCTTTTCAATTTTAAAAATTTTCTTCAATTTTCCCCCCCATCTCTTTCTTTCTTTTCCCTAGAGAAAACAAGAAGGAAGGAAACCTCCTCTATCTTGCTGGCCTGGCGGTATCAGGACAGGGTAGGGCAGAAGAGACTGGGGCAGGACCGGGGTCACGGCCAGGGCATGGGAGAGGATCATCTTCCTTCCACCCCTCCCTTTCTTCTGGTTGATATCCGACACACAGACAGACGTATCGATCGTGCAGGTCCTATCCATCATCCTGATCTCCGTCCGTTGCAACCCTACCTGCAAGGCCTTCTGCGACCAAACAATCTCATGTGCCAGCCAGTCGCCTCATCCTCGCCTCATCCGCTCAGGCCCAACGCCCACAGCACAATTTCAGAGATTCCCACAGATCGACATGACAGCTGCACTTCCGCAATTAGACGCCGCACGGTGATTTAACGAGGCCCCGTGGCCCCGCCTGGCTCTTAGCTACTATAGTAGTAGTTCGTTCTCTCCCCCAGGCTGGGCTGGGCTGGGCTGGGCTGCCTCAGCCAGCAAACAATCAACACGCCTGACAGACAGTGAATTTAGTACTACCATAGTACTACTACGTACTACTATTCCTACTATTCCTACTACTCCTACTACGACTACTACTACGACTACTACTGCTACTATAGTACTCGGACCTACTACAACGTACGTACAAACAACATTCAACGCCCTGTCTGGGACCACATCCAGGGCCGGCGCTTCCGCCAATGTCCACTGGCCCATTCATACATACTGTACGATTAACAACTTCTACTATTTTACTGTGTGGTAATTTTAGTCTACCGCTTGAACCCTGCACAGTACGTCTGTCGAGAAGGCGAGGGCGAGGGCACTTGGACAAGCAGCAAAAGGTCTCGAGAGAAAAAAGGACTAAACTACTATAGTAGCCTTGTCGCCGACCCTCCGCCGCCCCTCCCCCTACCCGACCGACCAAAAAAGGGCCTGCATTGGCGCTACACGGCCTATCAGCATCATACCATAGCAATCTCCAGCAGGGTGGGGAGAAAAAGCGGTTAAAGTGCGGCATCACTTCTTTTTTTCCTTCCCCTTCTCTCCTCCTCCTCCTGGAGCCCACCGCCACACAAGGTTGTTTGTCTTGGCTCAACTCATATACCGCACCCTTTGTTGTTTCTGACCGCGATTCATGGTCTTCGGGCCCGAATCTCTAGAGGTCTAGCTTCTGCCCCCCCTCAACAAAGAAGGCCAAGGTCGAGAGAGACAGAGAGACACACACCCAAGACACGTACTCAAATCATCCCATTCGACGCCTCGGCTTTCATCATCTGAGCTGGTTTCTGGCGCTGGCGGCACTGGACCTGTGAGGACGGGACTTTAAGTCACAAGCAAGATTGATCATCATCACCCGGGGTGATACTACGACAACACATCGACCTTGACCAGCCAGCTGCACTACTTTATACTCTTCTCATATATCCATTCTCTCGGCCGAAATCCTTCACAGACTGTCTGGAATAATCTCACAGGGCTGACTTTTATTCGGATTTTTTTTTTTTGGATTTTTTATCATTATACTTTCCTCCTGCTCCTCCTCTTCTTCTTCCTCTGCTTGTTCATTTTTTTTGTTGCATCTTCTTTTTCTCTTTTGGGTCGGAATCTTTGCTCTTTTCATGCTTTTATGCATCAGTTTCTACCAAATCTCCAACGCTTGATTATTGTTTAACTTGACCACCCACCACGACGATCTAAGACCCCACACACCATCACCCGCCTGCGGCCTCTTCTGCGACCGCCTTCCCGCCGCCCCGGGTACATCCACTCTCCCGATTCGAGATCTTTGTCTCACCTACTTTTTTTTCCCTTCTTGTTTCTTCCCCTCTCTCCTTCTTACATTTTATTTTCATTCTATTGTAATTTTTTTCCTCTTCCTTTCCCCTTCTTTTTCTCTTTCTTCTTCTTTTTTTTCTTTTTTCTTTCGGAGCTTCATGCCGCCTCGGGCAGAGCATGGCAGCCCCTATAGCAGTCCAGGCCCAGGACAACGGCTCTGGATCCATTACCTCGACCAATGTCCCGGGCTCGACGACTGGGCTTACTCCTACGACTACTACTACTACTACAACTACTATTCCGACCACCGTCCCCAGCCAGACGGCAGACCGGTCAGCACCAGTTGCTAACATGACACCGACCATGACGACCATGGTGTTTGACAGTGCAGGCCCCGCCGGCAGGGCTGTGAAGCGGCCCCGGCCCGTCAAGAGCTGCAACTCGTGCCGCCAGCGCAAGCTCCGCTGCGACAGGTCGTGCCCGTGCTCGCAGTGCCTCAAGTCTAACAGGCCCTGCAAATATGCCACCGAGAATGAGCCTGCTGGATCCGAGGGTTCTGATGTCGAGGGCTCTCCGCGGCCTGCCAAGCGTCAGCAGCAGCACCGCCCAGCACTCTCGTCCTACGCTGACACCCCCACGCCCACCATGGCCCAGCAGCAGTCGGTCGCTGGCTTCAGCAGCACCTCGGGCGAGCAGGCTCGTGCTGCTGCTACTGCTGCCTCGGTCGTGGACCAGCTGGGTGCCAGGCTGGACCGTCTGGAGAGGCTGGTCCTGCTCAATAACAGCAACAACCTCAACAACAATCACAACAATCACCACAACGGCTATGTGAACGGCTCCTCGCCACACGCGACCGAATCCGGCGCCCCCATGAGCAGCAGCAGCAGCAGGGACCCCTTCTACTCGTTACAGGCCCCCTCCATGGCCGCGGCATCAACCACCATCCGGGGCCTCAGCGTGAAGGGAAACCTGAGGACGCGCTTCCTTGGCCAGAACAGCACGAGGGTGCTGCTGAACCTGTTCGACGAGGCCAGGGACTTCATGTTCAACGGGTCGCGCGTCGAGGACATCAAGAACCTCTTTGGTCAGCTGCACAAGATCTACAAGGCCATCTCAGAGGAGAACCGCAGGGGCTTGGCCCCCATCGCCGTCTTCACCGACTCTATGCTGCCCGTGCAGAAGAGGATGGCCGATATCCTCCCCAACAAGGCCATCTGCGACCGCCTGCTCGACGCCTACATCACCATGTCTGAGGGGCTCTACCGCATCATCCACGTGCCTACCTTCCGGGCCGAATACGAGACCTTTTGGCAGCAGAGACCGGTGTCGGATGCCTTCCTCCCCTGCCTGATGTGTATGCTGTCCCTCGGCGCCAGGTTCGAGACGGACAAGCGCGGCCTGAGCCACGATCGCGCAGACGGCATCCACGCCCCTACCGCGTGCGCCCTCGCCCGCGCATGGCTGGACGGCCTGCGGGGGAAGCAGCTGGTGGACATCAACACGCTGCAGTGCGAAGTGCTGTTGCTGCATGCCAGGCGCATGATGTGCTCACGGAACCAGGAGTCCTGGACGCAGCTGGGCTTCATCGTCCGGATGGCCATGACCATGGGCCTGCACAGAGACCCGGACGAGTTCCCACAGATCAGACCCTTTTACGCAGAGCTGCGCCGGCGGCTGTGGTACACCATCATGGACATGGACCTCCACGTCGCCCTGGCCTGCAACCTTCCCTGCTCCGTGCGCGAGGGCGAGTACACCTGCAGGCCGCCCGGCAACATTGATGACACCGACATCTACCCCGACATGCCCGTGCTTCCGCCGTCGAGACCCATCGATGAGTTCACCAACACCCAGCTGCAGGCCTATGCCTCGCGCACCCTACCGCACCGCATCCGCGTGTCCAGTATCATCAATAGCCTCGACACGCTGCGCGGCTTCCGGGAGGTCCTCGACTGTGGCTCCCAGCTGGAGCGCCTCCTCGACGACGTGAACCACCTCTTTCCTCGCCGCAACCAGAGCCTCAACAGTTCCGCCAAGTTCAAAGACTGGCGCATGCGTGCCCTGCTAGATATGCACGTCCGCCGGCCGCTCCTCGCCCTCTACCGGCCCTTCGCTCTCAGCACCGTCGAGTGTCCCGAGCACATCACCACGGGCTATCTCAAGTCGTCCATGGTGATGCTTACCTACCTGGACGAGCTAGACCCCCTGGTGCCTGGGTTCTCGGACGTGTGCCACATGTACCACATCGTGCTGAAGCACGACATCATGCAGGCCGCCTTCTCCGTGTGCTACTTCATCAAGCTCGCCCACGAGCAGGAGCGGGCGCGCAACGGCGCCCTCGCCGCCACCAACGGCCAGCTGCCCAGCCCAGAGGTGCAACATCGCCCCGGCGAGCTGGGCTTCACCGACGCCCTCGACAACCGCATGGTCTGGTCTACGCAGGGCATGATGCGCGCCGTCCAGAACACTCTGGACCACTCTATCGCCCTGGCCACCGACTCGAGCTGCGACCTGAAGGACACGCTGGTGCTGAGTGTCGTGCTGAACAGCGTGAAGTGGGACGGGGCGGACGAGAGGATCAGGAGGATCACCGATGAGCTTGGCAAGGTCGTTGAAGTCTGCCTGGCGGCCCTCAAAACAAGTGCTGAGGGTCTTGCCAGCATGCCGGTGAGTACCAAAAATGCCATTAGCCGTCTACGACGGGCTCGATACTGACGCCCAAAACAGCTGTCTAGCCCCAGCACGCCACTCGACCCGTACGGCTCTCAGGGTATGCAGCAACAGCAGTACGATCCAGCCACGGCAAGTCTCCCTCCTCAGTACTTTTTTTTTCTTTCTGGTCACCTGCTCGGGGTATCTTTCTGCGACTAACATGGTCTCTCCACAGCAGTTCTTCGAGGACTTCTCCTTCTGGGACATGGACCAGTGGGATCTATCCAGCATGCCCATGACTCTGAACTAGGTCTCTCGACATGTTAGCCAGTTCAGATTCGCCGCTCTCGACGACACGACCCGAGCGATTACATACAATCTAGAAATGTGAAAAAAAAATTGAAAATGAGGGAGGTCATGACATGAGATGAAGCAGGGTGGACACTTTTTTTTTCTCTTTTTCTTTCCCTCCGGCCACCCTCTGACGGTGGTGGCCTCAACCTCTCTTATCTTTCTCTTTTTATTTAAACTCCTAAACGCTTGATACCCCGAATTTTCTCATCCTTATGTGTCTGATGCATGGCATTCTCTTTCCTGCCTCCAGGCGCGCACCGTCCATCAAACCACTCCCAACAAAGAATAAAGAGCCGGCTATGTGTTTCTTTTTTCCTCTTTTATTCTTGTTTTCTTTTTCTTCTCTTGTTTTTCTGTCTTAAAAGAAATGGAGGCTGGGAAAATTTAGAGTTGCATTTATAGACCGCTCTGTCGCTATCACACGATATATACCCAATCAAATTTTGTTTTTGCTTCTCTCCAATTTTCTCTTTTGTTTTCATACTTCTTTCCACATCGTCCTCCTCGACTTGATGGCAAGCACACCAGTCGGACACGCTCAGCCGATGAGGATAGGCGCCTCCCCATCGTACCTGTCCCCTTCAGCAGCATCCACAAGGAACCTCGCGACCGCGCCTCTGGAGACGGTCGCCATCAGCCCCACCGTCCCGCCCCTGCTGGTGTCAAACACTTTGGCCACAGCACCCTTCTCCCCGCTACCCTCCTCATCCTTCTTCTCCTCCACAAGCCGCGTCGGGCGCGCCAGGACGAATACAGTTGTCCCGTGCCGCAACTTCTCTTCCACGGCGTCGTGATCGGCGTACTGGTGCCGCATGCCGCTATGGCGGAACAGAGCCCGCATTGCCCAGTGAGCGTATGGCGCCGAGCTGCCGGCGCCGAGGGCCGAGAGGACAACGATCTTATTTCCCCGTCGGTTGGTGGCCGAGAGGGCCGAGAGGACGTTGGCGGTGCTGTCGGCCATCATTCGTGGGGGAGAGTCGGCTGGGTGTGGGGCTGCGAAGGGGCTGTCGGTGGTGCGGCGGGCGTTGAGGGTTGATACGACAACGAGCTGCTGCGGGTCTGCCGCGGGCGTGCTGGTGGTGGTTGATGTTGCCGCCTCGATGGCACGAGCTACGTCGGAGGGGTTCAAGGGGGTGCCCTGGACGAGGGTGAGCTGGCCCTCCTCCTGAGCTGAGGCTGCGGCGGCGGAAGAGGACAGGAGGGCGTCTGGGTTGCGGACTAGAGCGGTGACGGTGTGGCCGCGTTGGAGGGCTTCCTGGAGGACCAGGATGCCTGTGCGGCCGGTGGCTCCGAGGAGGAGGATCTGCATGGTGTTTGTTTGAGTTGATTATATCGGTGTTTGCTTGGGTAGTGGAGTTGGAGGGGTGTTATGATGATGAACGGGCTCTCTCTCCCCTTAGAGAATGATATCAAAATGAATCTGAGTAGAATGAATATATACGTGCTGATGATGGAGGAACTTGATTCTATCTTTTAGATTTGAAATGAATGATGAATAGAATTGATCGAGGCAAAGGAAAAAGATGGTGAATTCATTCGTATTTATAGGTGTGTTAAAGTGTCCGGATCCGAAGACTCGGCCGCAGATATCGGCCGAGAGTTACAACAATCTTGACGGACGGACGGACGGGCCGCGGCATGTAATTAATAATGAATGATGCGACTGACTGGTGCTATGTGAATCCTTTTCATTATACGTATGAATCTTTTTAGAAGGGTGTCCTGGGCAAGTACGCATTAGGGGTAAACAGGTGTTGTGCATGTCTGTTCTGTTTTGAAGCAGAAGGGAGAGGCGGGTTTGAGAATCGGGGGCCGGGGTTCTTTCGGCCGAGGGTGTGGGATCTTTCACCCACTCGACTTGCTGCTCTGCCACGACAGTCCTCAAGAGAAGATGGTTGAACACTTGGAGAGAGAGAGAGAGAGAGAGAAAAGATTGTCGGTAATTAGGAGAGGGTTTGAGATCTTGATATGTAAGGGAAGGATGGGAATGAGGTTTGTCACCGTGCCATTTCTTGGGAGGTTTACTTGGGGAGGTCAGTGCTCTTTTGGACTTGAGCTTTGGAATGTTTAGCAGGGGTCGCAATCAATTTGTCAGGTTCTGGTTGATTTGCTGTATGAAAGAGAGAGGGGGGGAAACGAAAAGAGGAAAATTGAAAATAGATCCAGATATTCATTCTCATCCAGATATCCATTCTCAATGAATTACTGTAAACCCAAAAAGCCCTGTTGATCCCGAGCAGCCTGGAGCGAGTTAAGTACACCCCACACTCGAGTGACCGTAGAAGACAACAAATGTGAGTGGCTGGCCGGTTGAAGCGGTGGGTGGCCTCCAGGCACCACCCAGAGGGTTGCATTGCATGCGCTACTGCTGACCCTGCACCCACACAAGAGTAGGATCACTGCGGCGCTGCCCCCCCCCTTTTTTTCCTCCCCCCCCTCCTCAAAATTGCACATATATATGCGTTAGTCCCGTTATCCACAGAGGGGGTGATGAGGGGCTTTGGTGATGTTGGAACTTGGCAGGCTCAAGCTGCGCCTTGTGGCTTTGCAGATTTTGACGAAACATCGTCACCAGTGAGCCCATTAATTAAGTATGCAGTGCTATGGTTGAATGTTATATCGTCAGCTTTGCCACACTCCTCCTCTCTTTTTATCTTCTTCCAAATTCCCCTTGCTATTTCTTTCTTTGTTTCTTTTGTTACCCTGATTATCATGCCACAGAACCACCGTGACAATTCAATATCAACGGGGAAAAAATAGACAAGAGGAGGGAATGTACACAAATCAAATTTCGACACCATTTTTTCCTCTCCCTTTTGTATATAATTTAAATTAAAATGACAGCCAATCAAGGACGTCGCCGCAAGGACCAGCTGTACCAAGGAGCATACCCTGACCCCCTCAGCACCATCACCACCACCACCACCCCCACCAGATCTGAGTTCTGCTCCGGCCCGCGGGCGCTGAAGGTGGGCGCCACCGACCGGGATGCACAGTACCCGACAATGAAGATGGACAACCTCGTCTTTCGGCCGCTGGACACGGCCGGCGACTGCACGCGGTTTATCCAGATCGAGCCGGCCGAGAGAGATGAGGACCAGATTGTGTGTCGGCATGTGCATATTTCTTTTCGGGATCGGCCCAAGTATGAGGCCCTGTCTTATAGTATGTGCTCTGTTTTGTGCCTCTCTCATATTTTCTTTTTTTTTTCCTTCTTCTTTTTTGCTCTTCCAGATTTACTCCTCTACTACTACTGTCCATGATGCATGCCTATTGTGAAGTTTACTAAATAAAATTCCGCACCTCTTCTTCTTGAATCAGAGTGGGGCGATGTAAAAGACAAAGAGAACATCATCCTCAACGGGTTCGAGCTCCCCATCGGCAAGAACCTGCGGGCCGCCCTGCGCTTCCTCCGGCGCCTCAACGGGCAGGCCAGCTATAAGCTCTTCTGGATCGACGCGCTGTGCATCAACCAGGACGAGCCGGAGGAGAAGACGCGCCAGGTGCAGTGGATGGGCCAGATCTACTTCAGGGCCAGGCGCGTCATCGTCTGGCTGGGGGACAAGTATGCCCGGTACCAGAAGGACCTCAGCTCGGATGCGTTTGAGGGGTTGCTGCGGGAGAAGCAGGCGCAGTATGGCCTGGAAGAATGGGAGGTGTCTGATTTCCAAAAGTCATGGCGCATTTCTACGTCGGTTTTCGGTAGCGACACGAAACTTAGTGGGGGAGGAGGAGGAGGAGGAGGAGGAGGAGGAGGAGCAGCATCGCCTCGTGTCAAGACGACCACCTCCTCCGCGCCACCGTCGCCGTCATTGCCAGTCGAAAAAAGAACCGACAGAAGCAGCAGCAGCAACAGCACGGCGACGCCGCCGCCGCCGTCGACGACTCCTCTCTCGAACAGGCAGAGGGCCGAACTGGTGCAATCGATGGTCGAAGACCTCGTGACCGACGGCTACTGGCAGAGGTTATGGATCATCCAAGAAATCGGCCAGGCCAGGGAGATCCAAGTCTGCTTCGGCACGTGGGCCTCGCCCTGGTCCCACTTCATCACCTTCCTCCAGTTCTACTTCTCGCGAGGAAGACCCCTGGCCCTGGACAAGCAGCTCCGCAACGAGTCGAACCAGAGCCACACCCTCAAGCAGCTCCTCGAGGACCACCAGGATGCCCTGTGCGAGGACCGCAGGGACAAGATCTACGGCCTCGTGGGGCTCGCCGCCGACGCCACGCGGTTCCCAATGGACTACTCCAAGTCCGCCTTCGAGGTCTGGACCGACACCATGGAGTACATGAAGACGCACGAGCTGCTCGAGGACACAGACCTCATCGCCTTTGCGCGCCTGGTCCAGTCGCTTCTCATGGACGATCCTGCCGACGGGCCCGGCGGCGGCGGCGGGCCGCTGCTGCGACAGATGTTGCCCCCGCCGTCTTCCAGCTTCTACTACCCGATGGCGCATCTCCCGCTGGTGTCCGCAGCGGCAGAGGCCGACTTCTTTGTGGGCCAGCAGCAGCAGCCGGGCAAGGTGTCGTTTGAGGTGGAGTCGCACGTGCTGGGGTATATCCGCACGTTGGGGCCGGCGACAGCTGATTTCTTGTCCAAGCTGGACACGGTGGCGGACTGGAACGCGGCGCTGCACGCAAACTACCGGCAGGATGTCGGTGCTGCCAACAAGGAGAGCAAGCTCCTCCTGCGGTGCGTGCTGGACCAGAACGACGAGGCGCTGGGGAAGATGGCGCTGGGACATGCGGGGGGGTTGACCTGGGCTGTGGGGGAGCATGAGCCTGGTAGTTATGACCTGCGCCTTATCCAGGACCATCAGAGGGTTGAGCTTGATCAGCAGATTACCCAGAACCATCATCATCATGAGAATCACGACGGCGACAATGGAGGAGGAGGAGGAGGAGGAGGAGGAGGAGGAGGACTCCTGACATACACAACCACAACTACAACAGCTTCGGCTTCGGCTTCTTCTGCTTCGGCTTCTGCTTCTGCAAGCAGCGGTACCAGCGGCGGACCCAGGCTCTACCAGCTTCAATACCTCAAGCCAAGCTATCAGTTTCCCAAGCTGGGCATCGCACCGTCCTCGGCACAGCTGGGCGACCTGGTGTGTCGGGTGATGCAGCTCGAGAGGGCGGTGGTGCTGCGCATCGTGACGGACCAGGGCGGGTTCGGGGATGGTGCGGTGCACCTGCGCGTCGTGGGCACGGCGGCGGACTCGGAGAACGTGGCGGGGGTGTATCTGGACCACGAGGAGGAAGGGAATTCCTTTTTCGATCAGACTGTGGGCTTGTCCATAATGATGGATGCGCGGACTCTTTATAAGTTGATCTCGTGATTTGCTTGGTGGGGACGGTGTTTTTTCTCGTGGGGGCGGCGGGGGGGGGGGGTTGTTTGGTCGCGTGTAATTAACTTGAATGGGTCTGGATGAGACTCTCAGACTAAGGTAAGTAACTTGATATCCTGTTTTTTGTTTGAATAGGACGGTGGTGAATGGCATGTTTGGTTTTTATTCTGGTTTCCTACTGTAGGCCTGTGCAGTGAGACGAACTGCGGGAGGCCTGCCCAGCTGATAGATAATTGAGAGATCAATCAGTAATTCTATCCAGAACCAACCAACATCAACCATACAACCAACCTCGAATACCCCTGAAAGCATCACCACACCCAACAATTATTGGATTCGATGCATTCAACATCAATGATGCTGTCGCCATCACGTCCTGTATTCGCACGTGCATCCAGACCCAGCCGCAGCAGTGCACCTCGCCTGCTCCAGCCCATGCAGCAGACGACGCGCCACTTGCGGTCAACAAGTCACCACCCCACCACCCTCGAGGTCGAGCGCAAATTCCAGCCAACACCCTCCTCTCTCCACCTGCTAGCCAACAATGCAGGAAACCCAAGATTCACCTCCCTTGAGCACAAAGCAGCCTCGGGCCGCCGGATCGAGGATTTCTACTTCGACACGCCATCCCTCGTCCTGATGAACCAGGGCGTCTACCTCCGCCGCAGGAATGGCTGCTGGGAGGCCAAGCTGCGCGTAGGTGGTGATTACATCAGGTCGGCGTTCAGAGAGACCAGGGATGCGGCGGAGATCTTGGCTGTGATGGCTCGACATGTGCCTCAGGTAGCCCGTCTGGACGAGGAGGGCGAGGAGGGCGAGGAGGAGGGGGAAAAGAAGAAGCTGGACAGCCTCCTGCTACAAGGAGGCGATGAAAGCGTCGTGCGGCAGGTTGCAGGGTTCGTGACTGTGCGCAGCGAGTATAGGGCTAACGGCAGGTTTTCCATCGTTATCGACGAGATGGACTTTGGGCACAGGGTCGGGGAGGTCGAGCTGGAGAGGCGTGTCGAGTCGCTCAACAAAGGGGATCATCATACACAGGCGGAGGCGGAGGCGGAGGCTCAGGCTGCTGCACGGATGGGAGAGGAGATTGACGAGTTTATGAGGACCTACTCGTGGGCTTTTCCGGCTGGAGAAGAGCCTGTTGGCAAGCTGTCGGCATATTTCTCACGAAGACGAGACGGTCATTCTTGAACAAGAGCCTGCCTACTTATTTATTCTTCTTCATTTCCTACTCAGCATTGTGGCTTTGTGTTCGGCACCACACCTCACCTCCCGCTCACTTCAAGCAAATTCCCCAAAGGTTCGAGTCCAAGAAATACATGTGAAATCAAGTCCCCTTCGAAACAGGCTTAGTCTTCTCTCCACAGGACGGGATTTCCCATCTGTGGGGCCGTGTTTGGGGATCGGAAGGCGCTATGGGGGGGGGGGGGATCCTTCCTAGGCTGTCACCGCCCCTTTGTGTTGGCAGGTTGCGTTTTGGTATGTGCGTGTTTTGTGGGAAGGTGCACTACAGCGGTGGTGGTGGTGGTGGTGGTGGCACTTGCTGCCTACCATCAATTAATTTACCTCGGCTCGTTCCACTTGCCAACATCTTTCCCTCTCCCCCCGCAGGATTGACGAACCGACGCCCTCGGGAATTATATCAACAACTCATTCATTGATCAAGTGAGCTGTTCTTTTGACGACTAAAAGGATTTCCATCTTTCCAAATCATCCCGAGGTCAACCTTTTCCATACTTAATACGCACGACAATCTATACTCTGCTCAATTTTATCGATCTGTACTTCAAGAAGAAAAAAAAACCTACCCAAAGATATCGATCACAATTCCACTTTACATTTACAAGCCTGTCTGTCCTTTGAACAAAGATAAATTGGTGCCCTCTTGAACCCCATCGAGACTCACCAGGAAGATCATCCGCCACCAATCATGGCACCAAAGCAAAAGGCACCCTGCTACGTCCTCGGCGTGGGCATGACCAAGTTCATCAAGCCCCGCGGAAAGGTCGACTACACAGAGCTGGGCTTCGAGGCCGGCGTCAAGGCCCTGCTGGACGCCCACATCAACTACGACGACGTCGAACAGGGCATCGCCTGCTACTGCTACGGCGACTCCACCTGCGGCCAGCGCGTCTTTTACCAGTTCGGCATGACCCAGATCCCCATCATCAATGTGAACAACAACTGCTCCACGGGGTCTACGGGCCTCGCCATCGGACGCCAGTATGTGTCCAGCGGGGCTGCCGACTGTGTGCTTGTGGTAGGCTTCGAGAAGATGATGCCTGGGAGCCTGCAGACCTTCTTTAATGACCGCGAGAACCCCACGGGCACGACGGGTCTGATGATGGCCTCGACTCGTGGCTTCACCAATGCTCCTGGCGCTGCTCAGATGTTTGGTAATGCCGGCAGGGAATACATGGAGAAGTAAGTCATGACAAAAAGTCACGTAGTATTTTGTTACTTATCATAGGAAACCCTTTCTGTCTTTGGCAAGAAAAGAAAGACTCACATGTACACGCACAGATACGGCGCAAAAGCAGAGGACTTTGCCGAGATCGCCCGCGTCAACCACGCCCACAGCGTCAAGAACCCCTACTCCCAGTTCCAAGACGTCTACACCCTCGAACAGGTTCAAAAGGCCCCCATGATCCACGAGCCCTTGACCAAACTCCAGTGCTGCCCCACCTCAGATGGTGGCGCCGCCGCCGTTCTCGTCTCGCAGGCCTTCCTAGACGCCCGCCCTCACCTAAAAGACCAGGCCGTCCTCATCGCGGGCCAGTGTCTCGCCACCGACGCCCCTTCCCTCTTCTCCAAGAGCTCCATCGACCTCATGGGCCGCGAGATGACCCAGCATGCCGCCCGCACCGCCTTCGCCGAGGCCGGTGTGGGCCCGCAAGACTGCAGCGTGTGTGAGCTGCACGACTGCTTCAGCGCCAACGAGATGATCACGCTTGACTTTCTGGGCCTGTCGGAGCCTGAAAAGGCCCACGAGATGGTCCGCCGCGGCGATA
The DNA here is from genome assembly GCA_014850475.1 of Cryphonectria naterciae. Lineage (NCBI taxonomy): Eukaryota > Fungi > Ascomycota > Sordariomycetes > Diaporthales > Cryphonectriaceae > Cryphonectria > Cryphonectria naterciae. The sequence continues at coordinate 68,762 of JACWST010000178.1, read as the reverse complement.
TCACGTATGGTGGCAAGATCGTCGTTAATCCTTCCGGCGGGCTCATCTCCAAGGGCCACCCGCTCGGCGCCACAGGTATCGCGCAGTGCGCCGAGCTGGTCTGGCACCTGCGCGGCTGGGCCAACAACAGGGCGGTGGCGGGCACCAAGTACTGCCTGCAGCACAACCTGGGTCTGGGCGGGGCTGCTGTAGTGTCCGTGTACAGGCGGGCGGATGGGAAGGCCGCACCCCAGCTAGATGATGCCGCTGTAGGGAAGGTCAATGGGCTGGGGTATAACCCGGCGACGAAGGCCAAGGGATTTACTGAGGCCCAGGCTCGTTCTGTGAGGAGCCAGAGTAAGGCGAGTGACTGGGCGCTGCAGGACACGCAGGAGAAGGTGCTGGCTCGGTTTTAGGCTGGTTGTGTATGTGTGTGTGCGTGTTTGTTTGTTGGAGGAGGGGGGGAAAATTAGGTCAGATTGAAGAAGAGAAGAGCCGGGTAATATTTCCGTGTCTCTCTTGTGTACTAGTTCCTAGGGCACCAAGGCATGCCATATGTATTTCGCATATTTACAAATTTGTAAGATGGGCTTTCACTTCAAAGTACAGTACCACTTACAACAACGCCCTCCACCCACCAGTCCTCGGCTTCTCGATGCCCAGGAACTCCAGCACACACCCCAGATGATCCACCCCCCAAAACCCCTCCTTCTCCCCCTTCCCATTCTCGCACACAAACCACGGCAGTCCAAACGCCCCCTCCCGAAAAGCCAGCTCCGTATTTGCCGTCAACATCGTCTTCCCCTCCCCGCCCGCGACCTCCAGCACCTTGGTCACATCCAAGGTCCCCACCAGAAGACCAGAGACCACGTCCCGCAGCACATCCTGCTCCGAGACGATGCGTCCTTGCACCCAGTAGGCCTCGTAGAAGGCGTCGAGGGCTTGGACGATGGCACGCTGGGCCGCAGGGGTGGTCTGGGCCGCCTCGCCTGTCAGGTGGGCTAGGGCGCAGATGGTGCGCTGGACGGGGAGGGTGAGGTGGGGGAAGCCGGCGGGGACGCTGGGGAGGATGGGGACTTTGAAGTAGCGGGCCCAGTGGAGGCGTTCTTGGTTGATCCATTTGTCTTTGTCTGTTTTTGGAGGGGCGGGGAAGAGGGAGGGGGGGATAAAAGGTTAACAGGAGTGAGGATTAAGAGTGGGTTGCTCAGGGGTGGATGGGGCTATACTTTTGATATAGATGGGCGCTGTGTTGCCTGCCGTCTTCATAATTCCGCCGAGGAATACTGGAATGTATGTGATTTCACAGTTTTGGAAGACGGGGTCGTGCTGTGTGTGGGAGGAGGGGGGGGGGATGCATATGGTTAGTGATTCATGAAGTGATTTGACTGCATCTCAATAGGGGCCCCTGGACGCTCACCCTGAGCACATAATAAGCAATATAGGCAAATGGTGACACGATGTCGACATATAACGTGATCTTCATCTTGAATGAGGGATCCTGTCGAGATCCTGGGCTGTAGGTAAAGATGCCTGGACGTTTTGTCGTTCCTTGTTTGGGTTGTTGGTTTTTTGGTTTTTTTTTTTGTTGATTAGTGGAGAGCTAAAAACAGCCGAGGAACTGGGAATGATTAGTCAACCTCTCCTCTTCTCATTCAATACTTTTGTATATTAAGTATATATACCTGTATATATCTAGAGCTGCTGCTACGTGGTTTCAAGAGTTAATTCTTACATGACTTAAGTTGAACTTACTCAGCACTTGAGCGACAGGTGCATGACAATGTTTACGCTTAGGTCCATGAGTGCTTATCTCCAAACCCTTCCTCCAGGAATACGCAACCCGGAAAGAGAAAAGGAAGAGGAGAAATGAAAAAGAGAAGCAAAAGGAGAGGCAGAGACAGAGACAGAGAGAAAGTTGCAGGCAGTTCACACGATAATAATTGCAGAGACTTGTTTGTAATATTTCAATCTCACAGTTTGGACAACCGGTCCTTCTCCCCAGATGATGCATCTGCCAATAATGCCGATGTACCAACTATTGCTGCACTTGTCTGGCCCATCTACCGTTAGCAGGAGAAGAAGAGAAGAGAAAAAACTGGCCATGTTTAGAAAGCATTGTCTTACACCGCCATCAACAGGCATGACCAACCCTGTAATCCACCTAGCCTCTCTGCTGCAGAGGAACAGAATAGCTGCCAAGCTGATCAGCGACAGATAGTTTCGGTCAGCCACAGAGAGACAGCAGAAACAAACCGAAACCAACATCCCAGGCAGTCCCCTCTACTTTCAGCAGAGTCTGGTCGACCCTGGACTTTCTCATCTCAGCGCTCATCCCCGCGCCCCCGACCATGGGCGTGTGAACCATGCCCGGTGCGATGCAGTTGACCCTGATACCGTCGGGCCCGTAGTGAGAAGCCATGGCTCGGGTCATCTGGACAATGGCTCCTTTGCTAGTGGTGTAGAGGAGGCTTGGGTTCCCACCTAGGACTAAGTACACCGTAGATGGCCATCAGCACGGAGTGAACTTGGCCCAAGAAGAAGAAGAAGAATTCAACTTACGACCGCTGACGGAGGACATGTTCACGATAGCCCCTCGCCCGCTCTTGCGCATCTCGGGCACCGTGTGTCGGCACATGAGGACCATGCTTGTCACGTTGATCCTCATGTCTCGCTCCCACGCCTTCATGTCGACCGTGGTGGCGTCGCCTGCTGCTCCACCCACGCCGACTATCGACAGTCAATAATAATTATTTTGAATGATGCCGAGGTCATGACCAAAAAAAACCTAGGGCGGGGGACGGGACGTATAACGAGATGTCGACAAGGGCAATTGAATCAATGCACGCAACGCACCGACGTTCACAAGCACATGCACAGCCCCAAACAGCCTGACCGTCTCATTCACGACCCTCCTGCACGCCTCTTCATCCGTAACGTCAGCGGCGATGACTTCAGACGTGCCTCCTTCGCCGTCAATCATGCGCTTCGTCTCCCAGGCCCAGTCGGCGTTGTTGTCGACCAGGGCGACCTTTGCTCCGTGCCTTGCGAGGAGGACCGCTGTGGCCCTGCCGTTTCCGATTGCGCCTTTGAAGGGTTGATGTGTGCATGAGTGTCAGCTTAGACGCGAGTGAGGTGAGGTTCCTGGTAAACTGAAACTCACCGGGCATCCGCGACCCGGCTCCTGTAACGATGGCGACGTCACCGGCGAGATCTAGAGCTCTTTGGGAGGCCATCTTGTCTGCTGCGGTTTGCTTGTGCTTGAGAGGCTCGTGACCTGGTGATTGTGTCCTGGCCTGAAACGTACAAGATTTGGAGGTGGAGGTCGTGGACAGCCTGCGGGGTATTAGGAGGAGGAGAAGGTCATGTTGGTTGCCATACCGAACACTGCCTTTTGTTGTTAACAATAGACTAGACTTTTCTCCTTGCCAACTGAAGTAGGCAGTAAAAATTAAGTAGTTGCAATAGATTGCCACACATAATCATACAGACAGTCACCCTCAGACGGAGCCAAAAAATTAATGACGAAAGCTTTTCCACAGTTCTTCGGTCTTCTTCTTCGGAACCTTGGCTAGGTTACCGCCCAGGTCGGCTTGGGAACCACGGATTGATTTATGGGTCATGAATATTGATTCAAATTAATCACCACCCACTTGGAGGGCATATATTGGGTTGATAGGTATCTTGGACAATCTGCCACGTTGAATATAATCTTTGGGAACGCGTTGTTCAGTACATGCGACCATAGGTAATGGAAAACTTGGGATCCCGTCTGCTCTCCCCTAAACAAGCCACTAACCGCCGGATTAGTAGTTAAGTGGGTGACCATTAGCGAATACCCGGTGTTGCATGTTTTTGATCTTTTTTTCCTTCTCTTTTTTTCTTTTCTTTTCTTTTCTTTTCTTTTCTTTTCCTTTCTTTTCTTTTCTTTTCTTTTCTTTTCTTTTCTTTTCTTTTCTTTTCTTTTCTTTTCTTTTCTTTTCCTTTCCTTTCCTTTCCTTTTTTCGTTGCCACATTTCCTTTTTTTCCACACGTAGACGACTTGTCTCTCTTATATTACTTGAACTTGGTAAGAGTGACATGAACGAGTAGTTTTGACTTGGTCTAAACTCATCGGCTTTTGATATGAATAGTTCAGTTGTCATTTTCCAAATCTTCAGAACTCTCCAGTATAAAGTCTGCTAGTTTCTGAGCGTAAGTTTGCATCCTATTCTTTAGTCTGATACTTGATCTTGCTCCCAAGACGTTACATGACTGAATGACATCAGACTTTCAAGGTGTAATCTCATTCCCTTCCTTTCAACATCATGACGAAAATCGTGAATACCGTCGGGTACGAGCCCTTTTCCTACACATTAAGTCCGTCCTAGCCTGCGAGAACTCGTCACTGTCGCTCAACTCGGCGATTGAAGAGGCTTCAAATCGACATAAATGAGCGTTCAGTAGTCCCCCTATCTTTTGTTTCTGAGGCTCCCCAATCTCCGACTCCAAATACTCTGCGAGCATCTTTTGTCTTACCTGGAAAACGAGGAAGTCTTCTATATCGAAAACAACATGAGCAGTCTTATCATAGATCTGCCTGTTTTTCTCTTCCTCTTTTGCACTCCTATCTAGTTCCCCAGACGAGGGTGTCCGAAACCAGGCCCACAAGTCGTGCATCATCGCTACTTGGCTGATGGGCTGAAGAGACCCTTCACGTTGGTCCGGCCTTGCAATCATGGCACCCAAACGCTCATGAAATAGTAACCCGCGCCAGAGCGTGTGTGCCGTGAGAACAGTAAGACTGGTACAGCTTCTTTTGTAAGGACATGATAGTAATAGTCCTGGCTCATTGGCAGTGTTGGTTGACTGTCTTGGCTCAGAATTGAGATAGTCGAAGACGCTCTGGACCGGACGACTGAAGTGAATCCACAAAAGTCGCACGCTCTTGAGTCTGGAAGCTCCAGCGCCGAGGCTCCGTTCACACAGATCAAGCGAGCTGCTTTGTACCTATCAAGTCCCTGAATGGTTCTTCTGTGAGTGTCTTTTGACCCTGCATCATCGTCCATCAATAACGCATCCACAACCGGAAGTCGAGCCTCTACTGCTCCCCTCATATCCTCAAATGGAAACAATTTGAACAGACTGTGTAGGTCAATGTGTAATGATAGTCTCGGAAAAAACCCCTTGGTTGCGTTTACCAGCAACTGTGACACTTCCGCAGCGACCTGGAAAACGGACTTGTTATAATCCGGGAGGATGACATGACCGTCGTTCAAACTCCAATCTATGAGTTTGAGGATACTATAGATCCTGTCCCTTGGGTCTTCGCACGCGAGCGAGCTGACGATCATCATAATCCCCAAAACATATCGATGACTCTTCTGGCCCTGTTCAATAGCAAGCGTGAGATGTATTGGACTGTTGCTGAAGCGTACCGGTGCCACGCGCCATTCCTCAGGTTCCCACGGAACGAGTCTCGGCAGCATGGACAATTGCAGCGCTTCTGTGATCCTTATGGCCGCTCTCATAGGCCGGCTATATTCAAAGATTGGAAAGTAGTCTCTGAGGCGCAGATTCAATAATTCTTCGAGTCCACAAAGAACCTCAGCATCTTGGGAAGCGGTACCACAACAAAAGCGCACTTTCTGGGCACAAAATAATTCCTGCAATACCCACTAGAAACATGGAGATACGGTCAGCAACAACAGAAGCCATTTTCACAACAACTACTACATAATTGTACTGCCAAAAAAGGGCTGCAAACGCCGTGACATTTACTTCTCCAGCCAGCGCCAAACTAGGATGTCGGAAGAGAAAAACACTTACAGCACGCGTGAAGTAGGGCCTTTCCAGAAAGGAATCCAGGGCATCTTGGGCTCTGAGGCCCTGCAAATCAAGATCATGTAGCAACGAGTACATATGTCGCTTGTTGCCGAAGGTCACAACCCACCACTTTCCATTCGCTAGATGTCTAAAACACTTCTGGTGCTTGGCCGAGAACAAGAAGCCGCTGTCGTCGGTCTCCGGCCCAGTGCAGGCTAGGACGCGCTTCGCAGCGCCATAGATGTCGCCCATCATCCGCACCTGCAGGCTTTTCTCGGCGTTGTCGGCCTGGTTGATACATATCGCGTCGATCCAGAGATGTGTCTCCTGGCCGCACCACCGTGACTGTCGCAGGGCGTAATCGCAGTTCTGCCGGACCTGCAGGCGCCGGCCGTTGACGATGATCCAGGTCAGCTGGCTGGGGTCGCCCCACGTGTACGAGACGGCTTCGTATGGCGGTGCCCTGTTGGTTGAAAATACGGTGAGATGGCACTGTATGGTCTGTCCGTCTACGTACTCGAGCACTCGGAGAAGTCGAATCTGAGTTTGGGCGTCCGAAAAGGCGGGATACTGGAACAGAGGTTCAGGACGCTCGTCGAGCGGAGGCAAGGCTGTTCCTGAAGACATGGGTACTCGCGAGATGTGACTTTCGAGCTATAATTTGTGTCTAGGGAAAAGGAGAAGACTCCAGATTGCTTGTTGATTGGATTTCCTATGATATGAAGTATGAAGAATGATCGGAGAGGGTGCAGCTCAAGTTGTTGGAGGTTCATGCTGCGAGCTCATCGCCTCAGGCCACTTAAATCTGCACTGTCAGCACCTCCACGGTGTCCTGCAGGTCAGTCTACGCTTCCTGCTGACCTTACCGCATACCACTGCAACGGTATTGAGTACTTGCTGTGTTATGTCGATTTCGTACTTATGCATGAGACTCATGCCCTGAAGCCTTGAACAGCCACTTCGATCTGCCCCTCTCAGCCACCGCTTCAGTGTGGTCAGTGAGTCCTTAATGAATTACATGAAGGGATCCCGCTTACATCCCACTTCACCACTCAAGCTACACATATCTAGGAATAAAATGCCTTTTATTCCATACTTGCTCTTTCAACTATGATCTTCATGATTGGAAAATTTTGTTAAACCTCCATTTTGTAGGAGTTGGTTCGAGTATCCAAATACGATCTTATGTCCGCCGTCCGTACCATATAAATACATGTACAGTCTTGGCGGTGAAGTGGAACTTCATCCCTAGGGGGCTGTGTTGTCAAATGAAGGAGGCGATGATGTTCATACCATGAACAAGGGAATTCGAACTACTGTACCTAATGTAAGTAGGTCTTCAATTCAAAGCTAATCCATTGTTTACACGGTCTAGATAATTTCAGGTCGCATCAAAGAAAGCACCTTCACCCTAGAACGCAAGACTTGTTCGTGGGTTTTTTTTCTCATGGCGATCAAGTGTAACATTTCTCATTTCTGACGTCTTCTGCAGAGTCATCAGCTGATCTAGATAGCACGGCGTGCACATCGATTGGGTATCTGTAAAGACAGGTAGGGTCTTTCCTCCCCTCCTCCTCTTTCGCAGCCTCCACTATTATCACACACACACATTTAAAGGTTGAACCATTTCCAAAGCTACCATGCTCTCCTCTCCTAGTACAGTATCGGTCAAAGTTTTGCTGACCAGGTTTGCATGACCGCGCCCCCGGAAGTATTCCGGGGGCAGCAGTGACGTGGCAAGCATCTTGGGGAGACACATGATATCCGAGGAGCCCGAAACATAGTCTTCTTTCTTACAGCATGACCAGAGCGTAAGCGAAGACAGAGAACAGGGCAACAATCTGGCCACCAGCCATAGGGGTGACGTTGACGCCGGCACTCGCAGTGTTGGAGGTGCTGGCGCTGGTGGTGTTGGCGGTGGTGGCGGCGGCGGCAACAGAGATACCCAGGCTCGAGCAGGTGTCGAGCAGGGTGGTGTTGGCCATGAGGCTTTGCAGCTTAGTGGCCTTCTCGCTGACCTTGGCCTGGAAGTGGGACACCTTGGTGGCATCGCTGTCGAACTTGTCGTTCTGCAGAAGAAGATCTCTGTTAGCAAATCATAAATGTACTACAAGAGTTTCTTTTATGTGGCTCTCGGCCCACGAGGTAGCATGAGTGACTGTCTTCTCACTTACCAGAGCGGTGGTGTTAGCAACAAGGGCTTGCTCCTTGGCCAGCTTGGCAATGTCCTTGCAGGACTCCTTGTCATCGCGCACAGAGCAGAAGGCAGTCAGGGTGGTGTTGCTCGAGAGGGTCGCGAGGGTGGCAGCCTTGGCCGAGACCTTGGCCTGGAACTCGGCAGCCTTGGTGGCGTTGTTGTCCGTCTTCTCGGCGAGCAGGGTCTGGTTGGCGACAATCTCCTGATCCTTCTGGATCTTGGAGATCTCATCGCAATCGTCCTCCATGTCCTCGACCGCAAAGATCTGGAGGCAGGCCGTCATCAGCGTGGTGTTGGTGGAAAGCGTGGCCAATGTGGTGGCGGCATCGGACGCCTTGGCCTGGAACTCGGCGATCTTGGTCGCGTTGCCGTCCTCGTGATCCGAGAGCTTGGTGGCGTTGGCGGCCAGATCGGTGATCTTGGTCAGCTTGGCGACCTCCTTGCACTGGGACTTGGTCGAGGTCGAGTTGGACTTGGCAGTGGCGACACCAGCCAGTGCGAGGACGAAAGTGGCGGAGAACTTCATTTTGACGGTGATAGAGAATTATAAAAAAATTCACTCTATATAGATAATATGATGGAGAAAAAAAGAAGACGAAGAGAAAAAATAGACTGATGAAGAAAGCAACGGAAAGAAAGCTAAACCAGAGCGTACGGACCGGCCGAAGAAGGTAAAAGAGAAGAAGACTGATTGTCCGAATTGGTTATTGATGATGGTGATGTTGATGGTGAGAACTTGTGCTTCTTCAAGTGGTGTTCTATCTGATATTATATAGTTCCAACCACTTGCAACTTGACCATATGGCATATGCCATGATGGGTTTGAAGCGTCGCACAATGTCCAACAGCAGACATATCTGCCGCGTCATCCACCTTCGCGTAGACGCTGCTTCAAGCTTAACTTGATCATATCCACCTTTGTGGTCCAGGGAGAGAAACCATCTTGACGCGCAGGTCAAGTCTCATCCCATCTTTTCAACCCAGCACTGATGGGTGCACTGTCTACGACCTTGCGTCCGCAAACATGCTCGTCTGCTCTAGACGCCAGACGGAAATAACTTCTACACCATGTCTGCATGTGCCGCAGAAGTCAAATTGTGGACCTGTTGAGGGTTTCATAGCGTTGCTTTGGCAGAGGGAGCAGGCGTGATTTGATAGAAGTCGTCTGGTGTCGGAGCTCCGACGAAAAGGGCACTTCAGACCAAAAGTCCCGCTGTGTAAGGTGTCTTTGAGACGTCCTCGGGCGTGGGACGTTTCGACTTGGCGCACAAGTGAAGTCAAAAGTGGGGGGGCTACCGGGGCTCTATAATACTGCAGACTCAGGGGCTGAAATGTCTGGGGTTCCCCAGCCTGTCTTTTGCGGTCCCACCCGCCATCTTTTCTACTCGGCTATCAGATACTGTAATTTCTATATTTTCAAGGTTCATACTACATATTATGAGCCACATGTGAGTGTCTGCGCTGGTATTGATTACTATGAGTTGTGTTAATGTTCATATCTCCTCGAGTCTGGCTCTTTGCTCCTCCACGAGACCCCCTGCTTGTTTCGAGGCTGCATGCATATAACGTAGTACCACACACGAGGGTTCAACGAACATCCTATCCCAGCACAAGAATTTTTCTACCTCTCCTGTTGGATCTTCCTTGCTCGCCTATAGCCGCCCATGTGGCCTGTCTTCCCCGGATTCCAGCCTTTGTTTTTCTTCCCCCTGGAACCTTACCGGTCAGACAAGCCCTTCTGAAATCCACACATTGTTGGTATCTTTGTAGATAGCCTGCCTACACCTCAAGGTCTAGATTTCTTCTCGTTGGAGTAAATAGATGACGATCAAGATGATCATCTCAGCTTGACAAGTGACAACGTGTCAAAAAATGGGTCAAAGCACTCGCAACTGACTTTATCGGCTACAACTATAAGCAAGTGAAGAGTCTTTTTGTAGGTATTTCCCTCTTCATTTATTATTCCCGAAGAAAAAAAAAGCAGGGTGTATCGCGAGCAGGCATATAACATCATTAAGCCTAATTTTAAGACTTACTGCTTCTCTCACAAAATAATTACTAGAGCCTTATAGTCGGACTCTCTTAAGAGTTGGTGAAATATTTCAAGGTGGGGGTATCCGAGATTCTTTCCTTTTTTTGAAAAAAGAGAGATATTATAGCGACCTTTGGATGAATATTTTTCTATAATTATCCACTTTTTCTCATTCTCACAGGGGATTGAAACCTTCAAACTATATCTGAACCAAAGACTAAAAGCCCCTGCGCACACATGCCACCACACGTTATTTCACTGTTGTATTATGTAAAGTATCCAACCAGCCGAACTTTTCTAATATCTGACACAAGTGTCGCCTATTCTTGCACCCGCCCCCTCCCCTTTTCGAACGATGCCCGATTGTGCGGACGAGGCCGCGCATGTCCAACCCATATAGGACATCACCTAATTCGAGCAGGGATCACTCAGACCGGACCTCGTCTTATGTTATTGCCAAGACGTTTCCCAGATGTCCTAGACTTGGTCTCAGAATCTCACTCTTGGGAATAGGGGCATCCTCACGAGGCACAGATCATCGCAAGCGGCGACTCCTATTCACGCCAGAGCGTGTGGGAGGGGGGGGGGGGCGCAGAATATCGTCTCCTTAAACCGGCCTTGCCGCCGTGACAGAACCGTCTCTCCTCCGATAGCTCCGTATAGTCGCATCAGATGAACATTGATAGAAAGAAGTGCCTGAGAATCCGCTGCAAGGTATTTGCACGCATGAACAAGGTGGCTCGCCCTCACGAGCAAGTGTCGATTATGAAAGGCATAATCCTAGACATGAAATGCCATCCCATGATTGAAAGAGGCCAGCGTCAAACGACCGCGTAATGGATCCTCATATTCGTAGCTTTGCCACGCTCCAGGGGTACAATGCGGTGAAAATAGCTATTTTCCTGAGCTACTTTTAAAAGGAATGCAAAAATCACTGTTAAGTGTTCAAATCCCGTTTACCTTCAATGCTGTCATATCTTGTTGCATTCATGGAACAATTAAAGCAACTTTCCGCCTTTGGTCACAATAGAGATGCTCTAATGATGAGACCTCTATGAAGCCTAATTCTTTGCGCTTTGCGAACTTTGTGTGATATTTGACAAGAAGCAGACAAAGAAAGAACAACAATAAAAGCTAGGCAAGCCAAAATTCTACAAGAAACAGAGCCATCTAGCAAAATTGTCCTTTCTTGCTTGGTGAGTATAGTGTCTGTTATCTTTGAGTTGAGGCAATAGAAAGAGGAAAGAAGAAGATGAAGAGGTGCACAGTAATTGAAGTAAAAAGAAATAAAGGGCTGTGAAGCTCAAGAGATACTGGGTTTTCTGATCTCGGCGTAAATGCGGCAAACCATAATGATTCCCAGATACAGGTTCGCCAGGCTGGAATTAGAGAAGGCGAAATCTTTAGCAGCGTGGATGGACAAAGGTGTGGGGGAGTGGGGAAGGGAACGATGTGTGAGTCCGACCATCTACGCAGCTATATAGGCCATAGTCGCTTCCAGGCAGCTGGGAGTGGCCACTCCTTTTAGCTGTCGCGTAAATGAGGAAAGAAGAGAAAGAGAAAGAGACAAGACCAAGTAAGGTCCTGCGTAAATGATCTCAGTTCAACCGAGCTGAACAAGAAGAGTCGGGTGAGCCTCTGTTGAACATATAAACATGTGCTGCGGAGTTGTGGTGTGCCGCGCAGCCGTACTGCTAAATCCGACAGCCTCGAAAGGGTCTCAGGCCAAACCTATCGGCGAATATCGGGTTCTAGCTCTAGCTTCAGTGACATAGCCAAGAATCACAGCTTGTTCAGCAGCACATCGAGCTCTCTCTCCTAAATGACGGTGCCTAGCATACTGATTTTATCTGGAGCGCACACAAGACTACACCCCTAGGAAGCCATCTCCTGCTTACAGGTCTTCTATTTTTATTTTATATATGTATCAATCATGGATTTTGAGCCATCTTTTGAAGATGACGACTACAGTGATCTGGAGTGGAGACTCGTTCGGCAGCGTGAGAGTACACAGTGGCAAAAGAGTGCGTACTCGGGACAATCATATTCAATGTGACTGAGCGATTGAAGATGGCTTGCAACTGAAAGAAGTAAAGTATCAACGTACGGCCTGGTATACAAATTTACCTAGCCAATTCACCAGGCAATAGAGCATAGTACAGTCATGCAGGATGAGAGGGAGGAGCCGTGTTTGTAGGGGGATAATGACTGTTTATCAATTCAGGTGGTGATTTAGCCCTTTGGAAGCATTGTGCTATACGTTCCTTTTCCTTCCTCTTTTTTCCCATCTTTTTCTTATCCCCCACATATCAACCGTCTTCATCACCTGTTAAATAATGAGATTTCATCATCTATTCCTCAGGGTTTGTGTTGAGATCCAAATCTTCATATGAAGCGTGACATCCCGAGACAACCGGCGGCGCGGGCCTGAAGCGCGGGCCAATTCAGTGGGTAATCCAAGTACAGTAGGATTCTAATTACCCGGCGAGCCAAGCACGTCGTGTAAATCTCCGGCCCAACATGCCGCTCTAGGCATGGCGTCGATGCAGCCCACCGCGCCGCAGGGCTCAAATATCTCATGAATTGTGTGCTGTTGAAGAAGAAGCTAGCAATTGCAAAGCAACGCCCCTTTGCCATGTGAGATTGAGCGTGTACTGTACATAGACACACACACACATACTCATTCTTTGCCTCACGACAAGTGACAAGATATCACTTTCTTTGAATCATGGCAGCATTTGGATTCCCAAACGACCCGGCCTCGCAGGCATACGACGGCCATGGCAGCAGGACCGACGATGCTCAAGACCAAGTCCAGGTCTCCTCAGACCAGGTTGGCGGCTTCGAAGACGCATTCGCCCCCTTCGGCGTCGAGCCTCCTCAGCAGACAGACTTCGACATAAGCCAGCTCCCCATGAGCTGGGCCGCCTCGCAGACCCTCGACGATTTCTCACCACCACCGCCGCCACAACTGCTGCCACCGCCACCTCCACCGCCGTCCGCCGCCATCCCACAACAATCACCACCACAGGTCACGTCTGGCGCAGCAGGTTTGGCGCAGGTGTATGGCGAGTACTCGCAGGCTCTTGGGTCCTCACCTCATGCTGCTGCTGCTGTGCTGGGGGTCTCTGAGCCAGGATTGGCGGTGCATGGGGGCTTTGACTATTCGCAGGGTTCTCTTTTGCCGGGGCATACGGCGCCTGAACCCGCCATGACTCTGCCCGCGTTGGACTTGTGCGTTTTTTTTTTTTTTTTTTTGAACCTTTCAGTGTTTTTATTTCTTTGTGCTTCCTCTCTTTTTTATACTCTTCCTAATATTTCTGACATGGTTCCATGATCATTATGCTGACGAGGTGAGCCATCACCGCAAAACAGCAATGGGTACAGGCTCTACGCCCTGGGCAAGCCCGTGCCCGAGGAACTCATGCGCATGCCGTCTGGTGCATCGGTGGCCGAGCCAGGTTCGATTCTGGACGAGGAGTCTGGCAGGACATTCCACAACCACAGCACCGGCCGGTACTTTTTCCCCAATGACCCCGTAAGTAGTGAATACTTGATTTAGCTATACCATTCGGCAATATTCTGGTGTGAATGTGGTTTGGTAGGAGAGGGGGAAATAAGAAGAAAGAAAAAAAGTTTGCTGATGAGAGAAACCACTGCGTATGATTTCCCCCCATACCTTTAGGCCGAGCAGGACCGCCTTGACCTCCAACACCGCCTTGTGACGTTACTCCTCGACGGTCAGCTCCATCGCGCCCCCGTCGTGAACCCCAAGAACGTCCTCGACGTCGCCACAGGCACGGGCATCTGGGCCATCCAGTTTGCAAACCTGCACCCGGAGTCCAACGTGATCGGCACGGACCTCAGCCTGATCCAGCCCGACAACGCGCCGCCCAACGTGTCCTTTGTCAAGGAGAACTCGGAGAAGGACGAGTGGATCTTTCCGGAGCCGTTGGACTTCATCTTCCTGCGGCTCGTCTTTACCTGCTTTGATGACACGCGCGTCGTCATCCAGAAGGCCTTTGAGAACCTGCAGCCGGGGGGCTGGATCGAGTTCAACGACACGGGGTTTGAGCTGATGTCTACTGATGGGACTACGGATGGGACGAATAATGAGCGCTGGGTGGAGCTCATGCTTAAGGCTGGGGAGGTCGTCGGGCGCGACTTTCTTATCTCGCAGAAGTATCAGCAGTGGCTTCTGGAGGCTGGGTTTGTTGATGTTGTGGAGGAGGTTGTGCCTTGTCCGAGTGAGTATTAGTCACGAGTCCCCCCCCCCCCCCTCATGAAGTGTACATACTTCTATGAGTTGGCTGAGGCAGACCCACCCCAATGGCTGACGTTGGAAACCACAGTGAACAACTGGCCAAGCGACCCCAGGTTCCACATGCTGGGAAAATGGCAGATGACCAATGCCGACAAGGCCATCCGCGGCACGTCGTGGAAGCTGTTTCGCGCCCTGGGCATGCCACCAGAGGAGATCGAGGACATCGTCCAGCGGACCAAGAAGGATATCAGGAACACTTCCATTCACGGCTTCATCCCATGGTCAGTTTGAGTTTTTTTTCATTGGTGGTTTTTTCATTGGTGTGTATCTGTGAGGGCTGACATTATGAATTGTGTGATTTGCTTAGGTATTTCGTGTATGGTCGTAAACCGTTCCCAGGGGAGGTCGTTGGGAATAGAGGACAGCAACGGTGATTTTGTACTCCAAGACATGCATTTGAGGCGTTGATTGGATCTTTCTTGGTCCAATATATGTGTGTACATGTCCTGCGCCGGCCGCGGGATGAGTGGTGGAGTGCGTGGCGACAGATCGACATGGGCTCTACGAAGGCTGCAGAGAATAAGATCTGAATAAAGCAAGGCTGGGCTGATCAAGGGCAGCCAGTACATATAGAAGTAGGAAAACTCCTTGACGGGGAAAGACAACGCTTCATGAGTTGCGGGAGAGAGAGGGAAACAGAGCACAAACAGGAACGCAGACTGACCACTCTGCTATTATCTTTCTCACCAGAGAAACTGTTTATAAGACACCACTTCTTCCGAGCCTCGTTTCTGTATGGTTATATGTTATCGACTAAACGAGGTACAAATTCTACCAAGAAAACCTAGACACTGCCTCGATTTAAATACATCAGGATCACGAAATAGTAGACCTCATGATCTACAGAAAAATAAATACAATTATTTTTTTTTGCGTCTTCTTTCTTTCTGATACATGCTGATGCAGCCACTCCTTCTCCTCCCAGACTTCAGTTTCCTTGGGGAAAAAAGACTTTTTATCGTCCACTGCGCCGTGCCATGCCAAACCTACTCCACCATCTTATTTATCTCTCTACAACTGACACTGCCTCCAAAAACAAAAAGAGGAAAAGGAAAAAGAAAAGGAAAGCTCTTTACACATAGCACCTCTCCACGCCAGTATCCGAGATCTGTTCTACTCCTTATCCGCCGCGATCTCCTCCTTGGCAGCCTTCTCCTCAGCCACCAGCTCATCCTCGACCTGCTTCTTCACCAGCTCCCGCACAGACTCCCAGCTGTTCTCGACAAACGCGACCCTCCTCTCCCTCTCTTCCATCCCCACGAACTCGGCCGGGAGCACCTTGTCCTCAAAGTTGTACCCATCAGCACCGGTGAGCGCCTTGTCGACCGCGTTGGAGAACTTAGCCGGGTGCGCCGTGCTGAGCGACACGTGCGGCGTGCCCTTGGAGGTCCTCGCGATGCTTCGCAGCGACGCAGCGACGCCCACGGCAGAGTGGGGGTCGAGGATGTACCCCAGCCTGCCGTAGAAGTCCTTGATGGTCGCTACCGTCTGCTCGTCATTGACACGCTCGCTCTCAAAGTCCCGCTGGGCGCTCATATGCACGGCCTTGTACACGCCGAACCCGCCGTTGGCCTTTAGGTCGCCGAGCCAGGCCGCGACCTCCTGGCCAGCCTGCTTCTTGTTCCACTCGTCGTCCATGCCAGCCTCGGCCGCGAACTCGTACGCCAGGAACCAGAGCAGCCGCTCGAAGTTGCTCGAGACCAGGATGTCCATGGCCGGGCTGAGGGTGCCCTTGACGCCGCTCTCGTCAGCCTTGACGCCGTCGGCCGCCAGCCCGCCCTCTGCCTCGAGTCCTTGCCTGGGCTTCTTGTCGTACCGACCCGTCCTCCAGAAGCGGTAGAGGATGTCATTCTCGTTGGTCGCAACAACGAGCTTGTCGACGGGCAGGCCCATGCGCCGGGCGAAGTATCCAGCGAGGATGTCGCCAAAGTTGCCCGTGGGGACGACGAAGCGGAGCTTGTCGCCCATCGTAAACGGGGAGGAGGGGTCCTTGACGAGCGAGAAGTAGGCGTGGAAGTAGTAAACGATCTGCGCCAGGATGCGTGCCCAGTTGATGGAGTTGACGGCGCCGAGCTTGAGCGTCGAGTTGATGTCCGGGTCCGCAAAGAGGGCCTTGACAATGTCCTGGCAGTCGTCAAAGGTGCCCGTCACGGCGAGGTTGTGCACGTTCTTGTCGAGCACGGTAGTCATCTGGGCCTCCTGGATGGCACTGACGCGGCCCTTGGGGTGCAGAATGAAGACAGAGACATCCTTCTTGCCGCGCAGGCCATAGATGGCTGCGCTGCCCGTGTCGCCGGATGTTGCACCCACAACGGTCAGATGGTGCCGGTCTGTATCCCAGCAAACAAGCAAGCAGTCAGTCAGTCAGTCCCAGACCCTCTTCTTTGGACATCAAACCATCTCCAACCAGGAAGGGCGGGACTGCTCACCTCTTCCGATCTTGCCCTGATTCCTCCTCGTCAGGAAATATTCGAACAGATTTCCCAAAAACTGCAGCGCCACGTCCTTGAACGCAAAAGTCGGGCCGTGGAATAGCTCGAGCAGGTACAGGTTGTCCTGTAGGTGTCGCAGGGGGGTGACGTCCTCGTGACGGAACGTCGCATAACTCCTGTCGATGATGTCTTTGAGGTCTTGGGCCGGGATCTCGGAGGGGGAGATGTACAGGGACAGGATGTTGAATGCGAGCTCGGAGAAGGACAGGTCTTTCCAGCTCTGCCAGTCGGTGGCGGAGGGAATCTCTTCAGGGATGTAGAGGCCGCCGTCGGTGGCGAGGCCCTTGAGGACAACCTCTTCGAAGGAAAGCTGTAGGGTGGAAATCTCTCAGGTTAGCTAAACCACCCATAGACCATCTTTTGATAGCCCTGCAGGACTGAGCTGTGAACCACAGGGGGCGTGGTGAGAGGGTAGAAGAGGGGGGGAAAGAGGGGGGGCGCGCACATCGTTGTCCTCGCCGCGGGTGCTCAGGTACCGCTGCGATGGCGTGTGTGTGCCATTGGAGGCGCCGTTGGCTGTTTCACCGTTCGACATGTTGTCTGGAGGTGGTTGTTTGAGTGCAATTCCCCTTTCTTGAGGGTAGACTTTCTGGCCAATCTTGGCTTGGGTAGCGGTGTGAGGAGGCGAGGAGGGAGGAGTGACGATGCCCCGCCATGATTCAGAATGGAAGTAATCCACTGCCGTCGACTCGTCCCGCCGGCTTCGGCCCCACGCGTGCCGCTAGAAAATTTCCCCCACTACGGTACTAGACAGACTACCAACCCAGACGCTTACTGCGGGTAGGACACTAAGTAATTAGGGCACATTTGTTGCTGCAAGGAATACATGCGCTGCAATTGGGCAGTATCAATTCACTTAGTATCCAAGGAGTATGTGCAATGGCACGACGGAATGATACACTGTCCAAAGGTGCAACATCTTCTTTTTTCTTTTTTTTTGTTCCATTTTCTGACATGAAATTTAATGCTGTTGTCCTGCAAAAACCTTCAGAAGGATCAGGCCATCCATCACTTGCGAATGATCTTCAGCAGAGGCGCAATTCTCGATCTCTTGCTCAGACCAACCCTCAACGGTACCTTGCCCTGTGGACCGGTCGTTGGAGCAGACTTTGCCATCTCCTTCCCTTTAGTCTCGGGCGTTGCCTCTTGCTGTGTTGTTCCACCACCATTGCCATCGTCCGAGGCGACCTTGTTTGCTTCTTCACTACTGGGGGGAGCATTCTGTGACGAGACATTGCTGATATCCTTGAGAGCCTCGCGATGGTCTCCAGTCTTTGCACGCTCACCTGAGCCTTCTGCAGAGATCGTGAGGGGCTCTCCAGTACCGCCATGGGTGTCATGTGACGGACTTTCCTCTTCTTGTACTTGAGCTGGAGGTGTAGGGGCTTCTTCCACAACCTTCTTCTTGCGGCCTCTTTTCGACGGACCTCTTGCTTTCTCCAGTGACTCCTGTGGAGATCCGATCCCGATAGCTTCTGTCGGGCCAGGCTCTCCTGTAGTAGCTGGTATAGGCGCTGCTATCTCCGGTGCAGCGCTTGTGTGATGACTATCAGGAACAGATGCTGGCTGGGCAACCTCGGCTTTCTTTGGGCGGCCCCTTTTCCTCTTCGTGCTTGCTGCGGACGCCGGACTTGGGTTTGCTTCCGGCTCATGAAGGGCAACCGGTGCTTCGCCATTGTTCTTCTCCTTCCTTCCACGCTTCTTAGGCTGTGGCGTGTCCTCAAGGACGGGTTGTCGCCCGCTTGTAGACTCTGTAGGCAGGCCACGACTTCTAGTGCGTGCAGTATGCGAGGTGCGCGAGGTTCGTTGAGCGATATGATTCGATATGACCTCCTGCCGGAGGTCGTCTGGTAGCGCCGCGAGGAACTCTGGATCTACACCTTCCACGGGTTCGGTCTGGACCTGCGACGCCTGCTGTCCAGAAGATATGAGTATCGGCTGTCCGTCATTCCCACCTGCAAAGCTGATGTCCTCAGGCGGGCACGTGTCCGGCATAGACTGGTTCAGGTCGTCCACGCTCTCTTCGTGTTCGACTGCCCTAGATCTCCTGCGACTGGGCCTAGGCACGTACTTCTCTTGATGGTACCCGATCTGATCCGAGTTCCATGGCTCCTCGTGTGCAGGATCAGATTGTAATGCTGCGCCCCTTTTTCGTCTCGTCTTGCGGCTTGGGGCTGGTGGGAGATGTGGGTTGAGCTCATCCGGCGAGGATTGAGGCTGCCACTGATCAGCATCAGCATGGCCTGATCGGGATGAGCTGTCTCCCTGTGTCCTGTCCATCTGTGCCCGTGTCGGGCTGGAGGTTGCCATACCATCGACGTGGTCCAATGTAGGGATAGGCAGTGGTGCCCCGGACGAGCAGTAGCGGCTTGGAGTTGTGTACGCAATCGTTGATTCCGTGTTCGTCGATCGCTGACCTTGCGTAGCAGGGGTTGGGTGCGGAAGTGAAGGTTGCTGGTGAACCTCCCCGGCACCCAGTTCGGAATGGCCGCTGACTGGCAGGTACTCCTGCTTCTGGCTCGCGGTGAGTCGACTCGGTGGAGCAACGAAGAACGAGGCCGGCGGTGGCAACATCCTACTCGCGGACAGATCCTCCAAGGTGTTGGGCACCGTGCTACCTTGGTCGTTGTTGCTACTGCGCAGTTCGATATCGTCCATGTCTGCACTGGTGGGCACAACCAGTAAGTCGACGTCATCCGGGATGTCGCTTTGAGTCTCCCAACGGGCGGCGCTCTTCCGCTTCTTCTTTGGCCTCGAAGGCTTGCCTTCCCCGTCTGACTCCTGGGTTCTCATCGAGAGCTGGAATGGGCTGAGTTTGGCAGTCGTGTCTTCTGCCACTCTTCTCTTCCGTTTTCCATTAATCTTGACTGCCTCTGAGCTCTTCCCTTTCAGAACGGCAGACTGCACAGGTCCACCTTCTTCATCGCTGGGGATCAACTCCCAAACGTCTCTCTGCCTGGCGCTGGGGGCACCTGGCGTCGTGACCTGGGTCAAATCCGCAAAATCCTTAGCATCAGCTCTGCCCACACGCCCGTTCCTCGTTTTCCTCAGTGTCGGATCCGTCATGTACGATGAGTTGTTCCTGTCCTGTCTGAGCGAGGAGCCCTTGCTGCCTTCAGCATCCTGAGTGGTATCTGGAACGACCTCGTCCGTTGCTTTCTGCTGGTTCTCATAGAACCGTTTGAAGAACTCCGGATCGGTCGATCGCGAGTCGCTGGTCGGCTCATCTGCCCGCTTCTCGTGCCCGTCTGCTGGACCTATAAAGTCGTCGCCTGCGGTGCTCTTGGAAGGACTATGGTCGGGGCTGGGACCTTCATCTTCGTCCTCGGAGTCGGCAATGACTTTTGCATCGGGCATTGTGGGTATTTATTTGGCCGAGATTGCATGCCTGATAAGCATGCCATCTGCGTACTGGGAAATGTTGGTGTTGATGCCTGGTTGGCCGCACGACCATGCACGCGTCTCGCTAAATTGGGGGAGCGCGTCTGCAGATGTCACACCCCTGCGAGAACTGACATTACCCTAACCCTGACAGCCCTCCCCCAACGTCAGACCGTCCTTGATCAAGAACACCACAGCCATCTTGGACTAAACGAGGTCGTTGATGAGTAGCAGCATATCTCTCTAGCTGTACGGTAG
Organism: Cryphonectria naterciae; assembly: GCA_014850475.1. Taxonomy (NCBI): domain Eukaryota; kingdom Fungi; phylum Ascomycota; class Sordariomycetes; order Diaporthales; family Cryphonectriaceae; genus Cryphonectria; species Cryphonectria naterciae. Next base: position 48,297 of record JACWST010000178.1, on the reverse strand, counting down.
GATCATCATCCTGTCTTTGTATTAAAATGAGCAGTAAGAAGGCCATTACTAGCAGCGCAAAAGGGGCTACAGCTCAACGGACCGCACCCAGTCAATGCTCTCAGCATCTCATTGCTTCGCAACAACATCGTCAGGTTTGTCAGAGACCAAATACACCTTCTTTCTAAGCTATGCAGATGCCTATAAGAAAGAGCCATTCCATTGCTTAGGCAAGACCAAGCCGGGTTTGTAGTAGATACAGTCCGTCTGGCTAAACAAAGAAACCCTTTCTAATCCTGCAAAGCTAAATTTATAGCTTTCTTGCTTGAACAGTCTTCTCACGTCTAGTTTAGATCATTTTCCAGAATCTTGATACTTGTAGAGACGGCGTCTTCAGCCATCTCCGGCCGTCTCCTAATTTCTTGTCTCGTGTCCAAATTTACCCGTAGCAATAGTACTAGGTTTTCATCCGCCGCCTGAAAGAGAAAGGCCAGCGCACTATCTAAGATCAGTGCTGTCGCTTCTACTGCGAACAAAGACTGCCACGCACACATGCCAACATGTGCAACCATTTCTCTCCCTATATAATAAGGGATCGTTCGGCACATTTCCGTCTTTCACTCCGTCTCTCGTTACTTTCCCCTCGCTCCAAACTCATCTAATTCTTAAGCAAGATGTGGCAGCGTTTCCGAGCTTGGCGGAAGCGTACCGCAAAGAAACCTACTTCTCATAAAAAAACACAAATCGAAACACACCCAAATCATTCTCTACCAATCATTATTACTATTCAACAAGACCCAACAAAACCCCCGCCACCATATTATACTTCATCAGCCGGCCCATCTTGTCACCAAGAACCAGGAATCGAATTTTCTCACAATATTTCGATCTCTTTCGCTATGCTGCATTAGTCGCCTGCGCTAGCATTGCTCGTTTTATCGATGAAGATCCATATGCAGAAAGACCTGCAGTCGATATTGCTGTTCAAGAGGCTACCAGCAATGGTGCCGGTCAGGCGTTTTCTGCTATGCTCGAATGGATAGAAAACAAGCGGAATGCTCAGAATAGGAGGATTCAAGCAAATCTAAATTGTCTCACTTCAAAAAAGGTTGATAGTTAGCAAGACAAGTTCCTTGAAAGTTATACTTAATTATGATAAAACAATCAATATTAAAGTCACATTCTGAATTACTTTCTATTGCGCACCTTGATACGATATATCGCGCGCCTTCCGTCTCATAGCATGAGTCAAATCATCCAGGGACAAACTGAAAGGCGCCATTAACTACTTAAGTACTTAGATTAAACCATGCAGGTCCTGCACGACTAGACGAAAATTGCTGTCCGTCGGTCCTTCCCACATTGCGTATCAACGAGCAGTGGCAATGATTCCAAAGTTTCAGAGTTCAGGGGGAAGTTGCAAGTCACTTAGGCAGAGATGGGGGGAAAGAAGAAAACACAAATGTATACGAAAAGATTAAGAAATTGAATCCTTATTTTTGAAGAAATAAGAAGAAAAAAAAGGGAAGAGAAAACTGTTCAAGACAAGGCCAAGGAATGCCGGGACTTGGGCGTGCGTCGTAAAGTGCAAAGTAGAGATGCAGAGGGATCAGCTTTTGCCCGTTTGCGAACACTCTCAATGGCCTTATCTACGGGATTTTTTTTCGCCCTGGACCAGACTCGAACTCGGGCTGTCAAGCAGGTCTTGATCTTGGTACATTATATCAACAAGCCAGGAAAGTAACCGCTACACTATCTGGCCTGCTGCTGGTACCGTTATCACATATCTGCCACTGCACATTGATAAGTGACTCGATTTCTAAATTTTCATCTGATCTTTGACCGCCTCGCTTTGGAAGGTATTTCATAATGCCAACAGGTACCTGAACGCGCTTAGTTTATCCACATAACGCGTGCAGGCTGTACCTGTTTATTCAGTACGGTCTGGGTAAACATTCATGAGCTCCTTGGCTTCGTCTATAGTCACGGGTCGGGCGATAGTCTGGCTGTCCAGCTCTGATTATGAGGAGGCAAGGTATAAGTATCTTCTGCCGTGAGGGTCTGTTACTGTGGAAACATTCGACCTCCAGTCGATTGGGTCCGTGTATTTTTCCTGAAAAGACCATGGAGAAAGGAAAGGAGGAGAGACAAGAACTGAAGAAAGAGTGAGACAAAATCGCGTGAAAATGAAACCTTTGCAACATATCTAGACAATCACTAAGCTGGATGACAATATTCATGGAGTCGTCATTATTCTGAAACCTACGACCACTGCCAATGGCACCAACACCCCCACCCAGTTATCCCATCACGATGTCGCCATCTACATCGAAACCATCTCCACCATCCTCCGCACCATCGGCCTTCGGACCACCGAAATCCTCGAACTCGTCATCTTTGAAGAGATTGTCCGCATAGCTGCCATCATTGTCCATGTTCAGGTTGTCGAAGCGCCGGGTGAGATCTTGTATACCCCCCTCTCGGCCTGCGCCGGTCATACGAGGGTAGTGGGCGGCAAACTCGTTGGCTTTTTGGTCGCAGACGTCCAGGAAATTTTCGATGCTGATGGCAACAACACCACGTTTCGACATCTGCTCGGACGCCATCATGGGATCATCCTGGTCGTAGTTGTACAGCCACCAGGTGTCGCGGTTCAGGAGCGAGGAGTGAAAGAAGGCGTTAAAGTCGCCCATTCTCATCTCCTGCGCCCAAGGAATGTTGTTTCGAGCCTGTTTCAAAATGCTGTTCATGCCGCCCTGGATGACGGCGGGAGTGGCCCAGGCGGGGGAATCTGCGTCCTGGGCAACAGCGGCACGAACCGTGTCGTACATCTCGGCCTGGAGGGCACGGAAGGAGGTGGCATTGTAATTTTTACTAGTCATCTTCTTAATATAATAAGAAATGACTACGAAGACGCGGGAGTCGCGTCTCTTGTTGCCGGTGACGGGAGACTCCTCGCCCCAGCAGAATCCCTGGCGCTCCTGCACCTTCTTGAGCCGACGCGCCTGTTCCAAATCGATTGCAGTAGCCATCTTGAGGAGTGGTGATGGCGTTCTTGTTTTGAAGAAGTTAGTGAACTATTGCTCGTGGGTTTCAATAGTTATGTGGTACCTCAGCTTACGGGTAATGGTAGGTAGAAAAGTTTGGTGATATTGGGTCGAGGCTGAGGTTCAGCGTAGGATGAGGTCGAGCGATAATGTGAGGAGCATGGTGCGAGTGAAAGACACACGTTGGTGGTTCGGTTGAAAAGTCGAGGGTCGTTGGTTACGCGTGTGGCAGAGGTTGCGCTCAGTGATATCAAGTGCAACAAACGGCAGAAGTCAAGAGTGGGGAATAGTTAGTTGAAATGAGGCGAGAATCGACGAGAATGTGGAGTTGAGTACAGGATTGATGACAGCAGCTGAAGATCAGCTGGCATTCAACAGACTTCCGAGTTGACTTTGGAAAGTCAAGATTGATAGCAGTAGTTGTGGTTGGGGGAACATCACAAAGACGTCCAAGTTGAGCTTGGAGGTGGATGGGTGTCAAGGCTTCGATGTTGATATAGCAGCATTTGTAGATCAGATAAAATTCACCCGCATTCCAGGTTGAGTTTCCAGCTTCGAATCTGGTGGGGGTGTATTTGGCAAAAGTATACTTGATAGGAGTGAATGCAACGAGATTGGGCAACGAAGTTGCAGGAATCTTTTCTTCCAAGCCTCTTCTACAAGCAACCACGCAATTCTAATCGAGCTCCTGGATCCTCGGCTTTGATGACCTTCCGCTGGACACTGTTGTTTCCCCAGGCTGAACACTCAAGCCAGCCAGCCTGGAAAGAGTCGAATCTGGCTCCCTAGCCTCGGAGACGAGCGACCCCATGGTCCAGTTGTCTAAGCTCTCCACAACGTCTCTGGCGTGCTGTCTGACCAGCCCATCGTTGTCCGTTTCGCATATGTACTTCAGAACCCTCTTGATATCTTCCTGACTTTCTTGCGTGAGGCCGAAGCCTAGCCTGCGCCCAGCGTTCTTGGCGTTGTTGAGGGCCCGGATGAAGCTTAATATCACCAATGTAGCTGACCGCCGCAGAATGCCAGCCTCCATGCCAGGTTCCATTGTTAAAACATTGACGGAGAGGTCAACGCCGGCAGTGACAAGTGATGGGCCCAGGCCAGCGAGGTTGGTCTCGATAGCGACAGCGAAGATGGACAATGCCGAAGCACGGATCCGAATGTCCTCGCTGCCCTGCTTGCTATCCCAGCCACTCACGATCTGGGTGAGTAGCTCTTTGTTCGCCTGTTCTTCCTCTGTCTCGTCATCAGCGAGGTCGGGTACCTGTCCGCCCCACTCTTGTTCAGCTCTCTTCTGTCTCATCTGCCGGAGTCTCTCGTCCTTCTTTTGTTTCTCTTCTGTCTTGGGCCTGTACCCACGTCGGCCGGCTGTTGATAGGAGAGACTCGGCAACCTGGTGAGCCGTGTCGCCCATGAATGTCTCGCCAAGGCGCTCAATAACCTGTAGCAGGGCTTCGCCGAACCTCAGGCGCGTGTCGACCGATGCTACTTCATTGCTGTCGGCATAGCGCTCCAACAATTCCTTGGTGACGGTCTTTGGATGCTTGTTCGCAAGCTGGGTAAAGATCTTGATGACCTTGAGGTTGATGTAGTCCTCATCGTCCTGCAGCAGTGACGACATGAGGACCAAGGTGGCGGGTATATCTAGTGTGGGACTGTTTTGGGCGATGAGCGTCTGCAGCAGATTGAGCCCCTCTGCTCTAACGGGCGGAGGTGAGTCTGCTTGAGTAATGTACAACAGAGCCAAGTCGTACGTCTTCCGATCGTCCACCTGGCGCTGCGTGGGAGCTGTCGACGTATCCGAAGGGTCGTCTAGCTCGCCTCGATACCTCATGAGCAGTGAAAGATTCCGGGCCGTTAGAGAACTATCTCCCAATTGAGCACTGCCTAGCTTCTCTAGCGATGATTCAATAGACTGAATTACATCTGTGGGCATTCTTGATTTCTGGAAGGAGGGTGCGGTGATGATCCTGTTGACAAGACTGAGGGCCACCGGGATCGTTTCATCGTCCGTTGAGTCTGCGCCCTTGCTTAAAATTGGCTCGATCAACGTCAGGAGTGAGTCGGAGCGGGATGCAATTTGAGAAGGAAATTCGTTCATCATCTGCTGCAGGACCTTCACTTGAATAAACGAGTTGAACGGGTTTGATGGGTCCGGGCCGGTCTCTTTCGAAAGTTTTATGTCGCTGCTGTTGCTATTTGCTGCAAACCAGCTGGCGAACAGGCTCGAGAAGATAGACGAGATGTCGCCTTCAGCGCAGATGGATCTGATAAGGTCGATCAAGATATCGACCTTCGAATCGATGGCATCCCAAGCAGTCTGAGCAGGTTCATCCTCAGCAAACACCCTGGGCTTGACCACCGAGATCTCGCCTGTTTCTGTTGATTCGTATCGCCACCGCAGATGCTGGTCGCTGTTACCGTTATAGAGAAGATCTGAAAGCAAAGTCTGAAATCCTTGTGACCCAGCAGTGATCTTGAGATATATCTTGAGCAAATTTTGTGCCTGCTGGCAATATTTCTCGAAACACTGCGGCTGGGGATGGGGCCAGGAGGCAAGAGCCCACAGTGGTAGTATGACACTGTGAAGAAGCCTCTTGGAGAGGCTGGGATTTGGGTGTGATAGAAGCAGTGCTTGTAGCCGGTGAAGAGCCTTCGCAAGCTGATCGGCAGTGAACAAAATAGTAGACTTGCTCAAGTCTACAACATCATCATTGGTGTCCTGGCTGACGCTGGCAAGTGCTTCCGATGTGAAACCGAGTGATGGGTTGATAGGCCTCAGGATTGGCTCTGCAATGGCCTTCCATCCGGCCGTGCCTATATTGTCTTTGTCTCAGCACACGGGACTCTCAGCACCCTCGGCAGTCATTACTCACCGATGGCACCCGACTGTTTGCGGCCGAGGATGCCAAAACCAATGACATAGGCTGCCACCTTCATAAGTTCCATCCCATCCTCGCCATCCAAGAGGACGAATAGCTGGGGCGCTATCGTCTGGTACCAGGTGTCCTGGGAGACGCTCGCCGGGGGATACGCAATCATCTTGGCGGCCAGACGGAGAGCCTCCTGTGTGATATTGGCCCCATTCTTTTGGGGAGTGGCCTCCTCTGCCGTGCTGACGGTGCTTGAAGGATGCACGGAGAAGACAAACTCCACGGTGGCCCGTACGCCGTCGGACCGCAGGGGTGCCCGGGTCAAGACGTCCAGAAGCGTCGTTCTCAGCTCGGGCGGCACTCTTCCAGGCTGTATGAGGAAGGTGAGAGTCTGAATTAGAGTCGATGTTCTTGTCTTGTTGACCAGCTCGTCAAAATCGCGCTGGCTTGCTCTCCGTGCGTCTTCGCCAACTCCCGGCCTCGTTGCCTTTGTGCCGAGCTCGATGAGCTTGTCCACCAAGACCCGTTGTGCCTTGTTGCTTTCCATGATTGTGAGAGAGGGCAATCCATAAGCATTTTAGAAATCATGGTCCTATACAACTTTGGGATGTTGAAGAAGTGGTAGCATTCTCAAACTCGAAAAGAAAATGGGGGGAAGGTTGCCGAGTTCAGACGAGCCTGGGAATAAGTTGGAAGAACCCTGTCGAAAAGGCTAAGAAATCGCTGGGGGACGTCGAAAATATGGGGCCAGAGTGACTAAGTCACTTGACCTCGTGGGTGAATGGGCGATTTGGCGTTAGTCCTAAATGGGAGTTGGCGCGTTTTGACGCGCTACCCACTATTTATTCGCGTTCCTGTTGTTTCCCAGTCCAAGTTGCGTTCTCCTTGGAATCCTGCATCCCCACCCAACTGGGCTTCACAATGCCTTGCAACTTCGACATTGCCTCACCGCCAGTCGTTTTTTCCCCTGTTTGGTCTGTCGGAGACACAGTTGATTGCCGTGTTCCCATCACTATGCGCAAGATAATAGGATCGACAAGCATCGCGCCAGGACAGCGCCAGGACGAAGCTCTTTCGCGACCATCCTTTTGGTCATTTTCAAACGCACGACGCCTCCCCCACGGTGCTCCGATTCTCGTATGCCGAAAAGGCATTTCCATCAAGGACCCCTCTTCGGAACCGGATCTCTCCACAATACGTCGCATCTCGTCCCTGTATCAGGAATCTCGATGATCGCCGCGGTTTGGTCTCATTGTGGTCATGGCTGTCATTCACTGGCAAGCCGGTTCTTTTGTGAGGGTGTACGAGTCTCGGAACTTAACCCTAGCCCTAAACGCCGGGTGTTTTGCGCTCTTCCATGTCTGATCTTGCTCTTTAAACCTGAGATGTTCTTCTGTGCGACACCCCGTGCCGCTGAAAAGTGGTCGGGTGGGAGCAGGGGTTGTTGAAGGTGGAAGGGCGATAAGGACTTGTCCAGACGTTCCTCTGGGACGCGCGAGGGGTCTTGATCCATGAGTCATAAGCGGTAAGAGCCTCTGGTCTGAGGTCGCTCGTCGGGTCTTGACCGCTGGGCTGTGAACACTGGTCATTATGAACTGTTCTGGTTGTGTTTCGGTTGGTTGCCTTTTGGATGCAGACTGCCCCAGCTGTCTTTACGTTGCCCTTTGGCGGCCAAGAGGCTCTGTTGCGGCAGGGATACGGCGCGACGCTGGCTTCACGCGATTGATCTTTTCGTGTCCCCTCCAGAAGGGTTGTGCCTCTGATTCGCCTCGCCGGAATCCTTGTCCATTGTCAAGGAGCGAGGATCAGCAGGCCTCGCACAGATACGTTCACAGATCAAGTCAACATGCCTCGTTGTCATGCTGTCGGTAACCTGCCGCTCGGTCCTTTCTCTTGACTGAGCTGCTGGCCCTCTTGTTTCACCCACCGCCGACCGCCAGAACCACATCACGGCAACAGCCACCGACGTGTCATACCTCGTATGAGTTCCGACCTGGCGCATCAACTTGTGCTCATGGGGCTCGGACCCATGACCTTACAGGGCACTCGATACCTTGCTCTTCACCTCCGGGCGTTGAGCAAGCTCCCTCTCGTCTACCAGAAGTGGATTGCATGAGAGACGATAGCGCAATTTTTGAGGATGTATTTTGTTTGTGCGATTTTGCCCTCCTTGGCTGCGTTGTCAGCTCGATGGAGAGGATACAAAAACCAGTCCTAGTTGGCAGTGCGGTCACACGGAAAAAGCTTCTCCTGTCGTGGTCCTGGTGGCACTTGTCACCGTATCTTGCGTCGACGTCGGCGTTGCTGTGTCGATGATGACTGGCCATGCTTCTCAGAGCGTTGGCGCGCGAGCAATGTGCGGCGTTGCGGGTGTGATGTTCCCACGGGGATAAACACTTGCTCTCTTGGACGACGCATGCTAAGTTTGGCACGTCCGGTGAGATTGTTCGCCTGATCTGCAGTGGAAACCGGGACCCATCTCGAGTTGGAGTCAAAGTTTTGTACTTGTCTGGTTCTGCCGTGGAGATGGCTGGTGATCTTGCCTGGGCCGCCCTATGAAGGCAAGGGGTTCTCGAGATCTTCTTTGGAAAGGGGCAGGCTCATGAATGGTAGTAGCCCTGGCTGGTCCTTCTTCAGAAATGACGAAGGGGCAGCCCTCCTGCCTGGGGGATAAGTCAGCCCCATCTCCTTTGCGCTCGATACAGGTGCTAACATGTTTACAGATTCGAACCAGCCGCAGTGTTGCTCTTTAATGTATCCCTAAAGGTCTTATGCACTCTAAGGTTAGGACTGAATGTAATATCATGTACGCTGCATAAAATTGAACAACAATGTCCAAACGTACTCTCAAGATACGCCTCCTGGGGGGATGGGGTTTTATATTGTATTTCAAGCTCTAATGTTTATACCCAAAGTCAACGACGTCGCTGCCATAGAAGATCTATGCTCTTAATCACCCAAAAGAACTGGCAGAACCTAACATCGGCAAAATTCGTAGATGCTCACAAATGTGCTGGTGGTCTTCTTAGTATTTCTTTTTTTTTTCTTCTCCTTTTCTTTTTCTCTTGTCTCTCCTCCTCGTGAGATACCTCTTTCAGCCGGATTTTTGTGCGACAGAAATGATGCCTGTCACGGACTGAATTAAACCGAAGAGCACAGTGAGAAAGATTCCACCGGCTGCGAGCCAGAATGTCCACCACCTCTGCATGTCCCGCTTGTCATACCACCACTGGAAAATGCTCCTCGGATTCGTCTTTTCAAAGGTCTCCTCGATCAGCAGGAGCCTCTCGTGCCAGTAAGGGTAACTGGACTTTCGTTGGTCAGGTCTCTTTCGATGAACAATATTGGCGTCGATCCCGCCTCGTCTGCTCTCCTCGTTCAGCCAGCTGTTGCAGCCGGCACTTGTCAGAGGCATGAGGAGATCTATCGTCGCAAGCGTCTCGTCGAGGAAGTCCTGACTCAACAAGCAACTGCTTGTTGCAAAATTCAGCCACAGACGGGAAATAGGGAAGGAGAAAGTAAGTTTGTTGCGAGAGGAGAAGGGAGCGGCTGGGGACGCCTCACTCGGATTGTTGCATGCGCCTCAGTGCGGAAACATTATGGAAGATGTACAACACCGAGCCCTTCAAGGTGAGATGGGAAACAAGATTGTGCGTCCACTCCACCCGGAAGCCAGCAATGTTTCTCATATCGTGAACGTTCATTTGTTGACAGAATTTGCCTGTAGCAAGCTCGGTACTTTTGACGATATTGTCTTTCAGTACTGTCTGCAGAGTCTTGGTCTGTGGCCAGGGGAGAGACTCCTGCAGTTGAATCTGGTTGGACGGCATCAGATTCCGAACGTCAAGCAGCAACCAGATGCGCACCGCAAGCTCAAGAGAAGCAGTGAGCTTGTCCTTCGACAAGGCCATTTGCGGCCTCTCTTCTTGAATATGCTGCATAAGCGCGCTCAAATCTAGGGCTTTCTCTGCGCGGAGCTTGCCAATAAGGTAGACGAGATCGTCGAAGCAGGTAACCGAATGCGTGTGCTCAGTTCTTTTGGCCGTGCCCCATTCCCAGTCAGCGAACTCGAGAAACGCATCGAACTTGACGACACGAAGAGTCCTGGTGTTTTGTGTGGCCGTCGTAGTCGTTGACAAGGGCCATATCGAGTCCACGATGTGTTTGCTCCAATCCAAACCCGCCGGGTAAGACGCAGCCAGATTTGGGAACGAGTTCATCGTATCAAGCATTCATCAGATCGGGAGAAAGTGGATCGACATCGGTGGTAGAGTTATGGACAAGATCAAGATATTGCGATGACAACACATGAGGAGAGGGTGGCCTGGATGAGAGTTGAAAGGCTTGCGGGTGTAGTAATTTCAGGCTTATCGGACATCCTGCAGCACCAATGCAAGCCAAAGTAGGCTGTGTAATATAGCCTGTACGGGTCTCGGGCAACTAAGCTGTGCATACGCACAGGCAATGCTACGCCTCAGCGCTTACTCCTGCCAATGCCATCTAAGTACTGTATGTACCTTTTTAGGGCAGTGGAGGGCTTAGTGAGGCTGAGTAGAATGAAACAACATGCACCCCGCCCGCCAGAAAAGGGAAAGGTCAAAGGTTGGCGTGGCCCGCGTGACCCAACCATGGAAAAAACATCTATTGCTCTTGCCCAAGGTCCCCATTCTGCCCCCCCCCCCCTCCCCTCCCCTTTCCAATGTTCTTGATTTTTCCACATACACAATTTGTTTGAATATACAGCCATGTGATCTTAAGACTTCACAATGGCAACAGTGACAGAAACTGAGCAGGTGTCATCGCCCATACGAGCTCGGATGGATAACGTACGCTGTGCTTTCCGGCAGCGACTTACGAGAACACCAACCGAGTTCCTCGATTGCTTCGGCGTGCAGCGTTTTCACATCAATACCAGATTTCGCCCTATCGTCGGGTGGGAAATCATTGGAACGCCTGCTGCCGCCGCCGCCAACCTCAGAGACACGTTGATCGAAGTCATCATAGCAAGAACAGACGAGTGGCAGCTTCGTCGGCCGAAAGGCGAGCCTATACTTCAGCACCCACCCGCTGCCTATGGTCTGCGATATCTGCTTGTGGGTGTAGACGACGCTCACGCTTCGCCATACATCGTCATTGTGTGCGACCTGGACTGGTTCAGCAGAGGTCTCAGAGATGTGATCGTCACAAGCAATATACTCCGTCCGGGTTGGGGATGCTTGAGAATTTCCTTCCAAACCATCATGACATCACAATTTCCGCTCTATACGCCAACAGCCAGCGCTCAGGGCTTTCTCCAAGACGACAAACAACCAGAGCTCCGCGAGTTTGAGGTGTGGGTGCCAGGTGATACAGTGCCGACTCATCTCAATGGCCTGGTCGTGGAGATTTGGATCGACGTCCATCTTGTCGGGACTGCAACCATCGGAGGCCTTCTTAAAGTGGGTAGAGACGAGTATGCTCTGACCGCCGCCCATACCTTCTGTCCACGCCAGCCTCCGAGCCGCAGTGACTTTGAAGTTGATGACTCAGAGCTGGAATTTATCGTTCCGTTCGATCCAGAGGAGAAATGGGAGCTGTTGGTGGAACAGGCCGAAACTGAGACTGGCAGTGCTGGCTCTCTTTCTTCCTGTGAGCATTCGATCATCGACACAGCCGAGGAGCTAGTTGAGTGTACAACGGTTCCCCTCTCCGAGAAGCTAGGAAAGATCATGATTGGTCATCTGTCTCGCATGTCTGGCCGAGAGACTGTTCTCCTGGAGGGGAAACCCGACCTGGACTGGGCCCTCGTTGCCATCGACCAGCCAGCTGTCTCCAGACAGAACAGGGCTCTGCCACTGTTGTCGAACACTGCTCGGCCAGACTCTCTGGCAAACTTGACCATCGTGCTGCCCGATCTGACAGTCGATGCTACGATTGTGTCTACCTCTGTATTCGGGCTTCCCATCAGCGCGCCGCCACAACCCGTGCTTGTTGCAGAGGTACCCTCAGGCCGCGTGGGATTAGGATCCTCTGGGGCCTGGGCATATCACCCGGGGGAGAAAGAACCTGCTGGAATGCTGATAGGAGCCTGCGATCCATTGAGGGAATGCTATCTCCTCGATATGAAGGACGTGATTGCGGATATCGAACGGCAGACAGGAATACAAACGACAATCGCTTCAACTAAAGAGCTCGCCGTGGCAGAAGACGCAGCTGACGTCGACGGGATACAGATTCCATCATGTTATATCCCGGATAACATCGACCCGATCCTTGTTTTGACCGAGTCGATCGTCAGTGTCATAGCTGAGCGGGGACCATATAATGAACCGTTGAATTTGGACCTCCGTCTTGTTGCATATACCTGCCGAGATATCAAGCACCCGAAGCACCGATTCCCCAACGAAGCTCACCAGTCCTTTCACGAAAACTACAAATTCCTCCACGAGTGGAGGTTAGAGGTGGTATGGGTCACAATAGCCAAGATAGAACAGATTTGGCAAAGCATGTATCGAATGATTCCGTCGAAGTATTCTTCACGCAACGTCAAGCAACGAGTTGGAAGCCGCGGAAGAGAATTCCTCGCCTATGCCCTAGTGCTCCAAGCCCTTTCTACGCTCATGAAATTGTAAGTCTCAGACTCTCGGTGTGAACAACGCTCGACTGACCTAGTCTAGGTGGTTTATCCAAGAAATACGCACTCCACATATCAGAAAGACACCCTTTATATGTTCAAAGGCAGATACACCGCCGAAAAGTCTACGCATCCTAGAAAATAATCCGCGACAAGTCGGCTTTTTCATCGCAAAGGCATTCAGCCTCTTGACTTCAATGGGCACCGAGACCCAGACGGCGACAGACCTCATGGCTACCGTGATCACAGGTATCGAGGAGAGCCGCAGACTCCTCACAAGTATCGAGAACGTCGAGCGGCCGATGGCCGACATGGCCACTCTCGAGAACGCTTATGACCCTATATCCTTTTCGTCATCGAGGATTATTGAAGCCTTGTCCTTTGCTCAGCAGAACCCGAAGGGTAGAGCGAGAAGTCAGATGGAGCTCCGAAACAGCGACATAACTTTTGGAAATTCCATTATGAGTCGCAAGGGTACGAGGTCAATAACAAGGAAACGATGACTTCTATGAGCATTGAATGAATGGATTAGATTTACTATCTAAGAAAAGATGAAGAGAGAGGATAGAATATCCAGATTTATATAGGAGAAAGGTCAGGGTCAGGGTTTTGCCCCGACAGATTGTTGGTCTCGAAAAATCATCCAGTGCGAAAAAGAACTTTCCGTACTGAGACCAACACAAATACTCACACCCGCCGGCGCCAATCAGCCATCTGCCTCTGCTTCCGGGAATCGTCTTGACAACTGGGTTTGTGGAAGAAAAGCAGCATCGACAGCATGGGAAGAGCCGGATAGACGGGCTGAAAACAGAATGACAACACATGCCTAATGCTATTGGGCGGGCAAGTAAACGGTGCCAAGTAACAAAGACTAGGCATTAGGACCGAAAAGAGCATCAGGATGATTTATACTATAAAAGTAGAGGATAGCAAGATATATAAGTATGCTTATCTGTTGAAAGTGACTCCAATGACCTGGGCCGATCATAGCTATAACCCTTACTATCCCAATGCTCTTTTCAGCGTCATTGATGAGGGTTTCATTAACGCACACCTACATGCAGGTGGCCCTCATCACATCGTCACTAAAGTAAAGTAAGGAATGGATATTTAGAGTTCAGTCTCAACATTACAGCAGCACAGAAAAGCTGCTAGCCATTATTTGATGTGAGTCATAGTAAATTTTTGATAACTCTGCATTGCATTGGCTGAATATCACATGCGCCCCAGCCTTAAACAGCATCGCTGCCTAGCTACTGGCGAAAGGGCCCAGACAGATTTTCAAGAAGCAATGGGTGGCACATTTGCAATCTCGAAAGTAATACAAGCAAGAGTCCTCCTGTCCAAACACGACTCTTTTCTTTCAAAACTACTGAATGAGTCACAAAAGTAGGAAAATGTATGGTGGCAAGGTGGCTTCTGGCGGTATCAGTCGAGTACTGAAAGGCATGTCGTTGAGAAGGAGTGACGCTGGATTAGGGGCTTCCACAGGGGGTCCAGGTCTTTCCTTGCAGCACCTGGGCATCTCCGCTTAGCAAGGGCTAGCAGGCCGTTAGCGTATAAAACCTCCCTATTCCTCCCCACCAAGCCTTCTTATAGTCACAAGCTCCAAAAGCTCTCGTCTCGAAATATCGACGGTCGACCCAATCCCATCTACGCGCCACAACCTCGCAGGACCTATAAATTTGTGAGACGAAACGGTATCACTCTATTCAAAAGGCTTCTAGCCTTTAGCCAACGCATTAAGCAGGCTCTGTGACCACTTCGAGCAAGCCAGAGCGGGGGACATGTCCAGTCCAAAGCTCCTCATAAGAGAGGGCGTTCGCGTCGCGGTCGAGGGTTGTGTGAGTTCTCTCCCTTTCCTAGCGTCACCCATTGACCACATCGTCAGACAGACGGTGAACAATGAAGAGGAAACAATCTGGCTGACCTTTTCTTTCCTCCCCTCCAAAGGGCCACGGCCGCCTCAATCCAATCTATGCGGCTGTGGGCGCCGCCTGCACCGCCCGCGGCTGGCCAGGTGTCGATCTGCTCATCATCTGTGGCGACTTCCAGGCGACACGCAACGGCCAGGATGTCGAGGTGATGTCGGTGCCCGCCAAGTACCGCGCGCTGGGTGACTTCCACGAGTACTACTCCGGGGTGCGGACGGCGCCTTACCTGACCGTCTTCATCGGCGGAAACCACGAGGCTGCCGCGTACATGCGAGAGCTGTACTACGGCGGCTGGGCTGCGCCCAATATCTACTACATGGGCGCGGCCAACGTGCTGCGCGTGGGGCCGCTGCGCATCGCCGGGCTGAGCGGCATCTGGAAGGGGTTCGACTACCGCAAGGGCCACGGCGAGAGGCTACCCTTCGGCAGGGGGGACATCAAGAGCTTTTACCACGTCAGGGAGCTCGACGTGAGGAAGCTGCTGCAGGTGCGGGAGCAGGTCGACGTCGGCCTGAGCCACGACTGGCCCAGGGGCGTGGAAAAGCACGGCGACGTGCAGGCTCTCTACAGGCAGCGGCCCATGTTCAGGGAGGAGAGCCTGGCCGGGACGCTGGGCAATATTGCTGCCGAGTACGTCATGGACCGGCTGCGGCCTGCATACTGGTTCTCGGCGCACCTGCATTGGAAGTTCTCCGCTATCAAGACTTACCCGGCGCCTGGGACAGCTCCTCCTGACCAGGTTGATGGAACAGCCGCGGACGCTCAGGCTGCACAGCCTGAACCGTCAGCGCCTGTCTCAGCGACGGTCGCCACAGCAGCAGCGCCAACCTCTGCAGTGGAGGATCCCAACGAGATCGAGTTAGATGTAGACGACGATGATGGCGGAGATGTCAGTGCGCCTGCCACGGCAGACAAGAACGACGCACCTCCTGCGCCCAAAGACACAGCCGAGGCACCGAGCACCACCGTTCCAGATGACCTCCGCGCTCAGCTTCCCGCCTCCTTCACGCAGTCCAGACCTGCCGCCGTCGGCCCCAAGACGACCCCAGGGCAGCCCGTGCCCCCGACTATCACCAACACTTCCGTCCGCTTCCTGGCCCTCAGCAAGTGCGAGCCGGGACGCGAGTTCCTGCAGCTCGCCGACCTGCACCCCGTCGACCCGTCCCATCTAGACAGCTGCCCGCCCTCCACGGCCGCGACCGACCCAAACAGCCGCTACCCATTGCAGTACGACCCAGAGTGGCTCGCCATCACCCGCGCCTTTCACCAGCTGCTTCCCGCCGGCGGCGCCCCCGCGGATCCCATCCCCGCTGACGAGGGCGAGGCCGCCTACCAGCCCCTCATAGAGGCGTCGCGTGCCTGGGTGGACACCCACATCGCCGCGGCGGGAAAGCTCGACGTCCCACAGAATTTTGCGCAGACGGCCCCCGCCCTGACGGAGGTGTGCGACGCGGCGCTGTGGAATGTGCACTCTGGGGTCCAGCCGAGGGAGTACACGAACCCGCAGACGGCGGCGTTCTGTGCGCTGCTGGGGCTGGACAGCAACCCTTGGGACGCGAGCGAGGAGGAGCGCGAGGAGAGGCGGGCGCGGGGCCCGCCTGTTGAGGGCGATGGTGGTGGGTTTGGGGGACGCGGGCGGGGCAGGGGGAGAGGAGGAGGAGGGGGGTTTGGACGGGGTGGAGGGAGAGGGAGAGGAGGGAGGGGACGAGGGCGCGGTAGAGGATGGTGAGGATCATGAGGATCATGATGTTGCTATGGTATACATACGTGCATGGCCTCTCTGGGTTGACATTTTCAGGATATCCATTCTATGTGTTGTACACACGAGGCTCACAAAAAGAAAAACAAGCAAGGGTGCTTCAAGATGTGGAATTAGATACCCAAGACACGTCGTTGAAATTCAATATTGATTTCATTTTGCTATGGTAAACGGTCATCAATCATTTATGTGAAATGATCTTCATCATATTACTTCTTACCCTTGCTTTCCTACTCGAGCTTGAGAAAGGGGTTTGTCTCCCCTCTGAAAAAGCGAGATCTCAACAGGAAAGAATCTTCTTGAGTCAAGCAGAGTGTGGGGGAGAACTCCTAAGAGAATTAATCTTCCATTCGTATTAGACGATCAACCCACTGAACTGGAGTCGAACGCATATGCTTATTGAATGGGTTAAAAAAAAAGTATTTCATCACGGGGGGTTTGGTAACGGGTACGTGTGTCACGCATAGCATAGCATACTTGGAGCCTATGATGATTGCAATACCCAATCCTAGACCACGTAGACCAAGAGCCAACCAGGTAAGAAGAGCAAAGAAGGAAAAAGAGGGAAACGACTGAGATGGGCATGGTGACCACACCTGGCCATCAATCAGCCTCATGACATTCATTGTCACAAGTGCAGGGTATCATGGTTAAAAAGCACAAATGTCATGGTCCCTGATGCCCCTTGTGTGTTCTGTTCTTGCCACAATTTCTTACCCAAACCTTACCAATCTGAACGCCCCCTAAAACCAGGAAATGCAATGAGAGAGAGAGAGAGAGAGAGAGATCGTGTCGTGTCGTGAGAGAAGCCAATCTCTCCGCCGTCGTTCATGAATATTGACCATTTTTTATACCCCAGCAACTTGCTTGCAGGGTTGAGACGGCAAGATTATTTTTGTCTTTTCTTCTTTTCAGGTCACTAACTGTCGAGACCCAAGAAGTCGGAGGCCGTGAGCACCTCCAGACACAGGTCGACGGGGATTTCCATGTCGGGAACGTCCTCGCTGTCTTTGTAGCGGTACCAGTAGATCAGATACTCGACCACCTTCTCGAGGATGAGGGAGCTGTATGTAGCAGTGATTAGTCATGTGACCTGGGTTCTCCTCAGAGGTGATGAATAATCTGCTTATGAAAGAATTTGGGGGGGCTGGAGGGGAGGCATCTCAGATCAAGTGTAGGTAAAGAGCTCACCCAGAGCCGTCCCATTCCACAAGAGGGAAGGAGGCTCTGTCAGAAAGAACACAGCGAACTGAAAATCTCTTGTTTCATCATCGACACCGCCAATGAGTCAACGGAGGAAAGAGGGGGAGAGGGAGGGGGAGAGGAAGGAGACGTGGCAGTGCAACGGGAGGACTGTGTGGAAAACCACTCACCTGAACATCTCGAGGGTGACACGCCCCGTGGAAGCCTCCAGGAAACCTCCCTCGGGGTCAACGGATCTCTTGAGGAAAGGGCTGACATAACAGGCCTCGCGGGGCAGGGTGAACTCGAGACCGTCGCTGGAAACGAGGGTGACATATTTGACAGGTGCCGTACCCTTCTCCATTGTGTGCGTACAAGGGAAAAGAGGACAAGGGTTGAATGATTCTTGGCTTGTCCGGCTGGATCAGGAGAATTCCGACGTGCAAGGGGGGGGGGGAGGAAGGGAGGGAAAGGAATAGAAGAGGAAGAAGAAAAAAAAAGTAAATGCAGGTCACGCGGGTGCCCAAAGGTGAGTGGATATCGATCAAGAACAAGGACTGTTCTAGACAAAGGGAAAATTGTTGAGATACGTCACGCCCGCCTCGTCCTGGTGATGATGATGATGGAAGATGATGACGGCTTCAGAATGTTCTTGGTTTGTGTCACTTGCCAGAGGAAAGTAGGTGAGTGAGTGACGAACACACACACGAACACGAGGACCCTGAAAATCGGTGGCAGCAGGCTGTCGTGGGCCAAATTCCCGGTTTTTTTTTACATCCTTTTCCTCTTTCTGTTTTTGAGGCTGACGACGAAGGAAAGAGAGAGAAGATTTCTGCGGAGCGAGAAACGCGCTTGAGAATTTTAGTCGCGATTTGGGGATTTTCTCTGGGACGTGTGATGCAGGGTGTGTGCACGGACGGGAGACATGGGCTCAGGGCATGGGCAGGGAGGGAAGGGGCCAGGCACTTGGAGGTGAGTAAATTGAGTCGAGTCGGTGGTATTGCCGGTCAGTTAGTTGGTGACTGCCCGCCCTTTCCCCCAAGGTGTTGTTGCTAGAGACCATGGGAAGGAGAGGGGGGGGGGGGCATGGTAGTGGCAGGCTGCAGGAGCGAGGGGAGTGGAGGGGGTTCCAGCCACCGAAAAAAACCGCCTGCCCTGCCACCTGAATTTAGAAAAGACGCAGGGGGTGTAATCGCTAGAAGGGGCCTCCCCCACTCCCAATGGACGAGGTCCACTGTAACTTCCCAGGCTCTGGCTTATGACGACAGGCGGGATTGGACAGAGCCCTTGGAGCTGGACATGCTGGGTCCCCTCAAGCAGTTTGGGGTGTAGTTACCGTTTGCAGGTGGTCCGTTCAGGTGCCTATCGGAGCTGAACACCTGAAGCTGCATGGTGAAGTTCCACAAGAGGGAGAGAGAGGGAGCCTACAAATGTGTGGTATGATATTTATATAGATGAGTAACTATATTGATGCTGTATAACTGTGTTTTGTGTCCGATAGAGGTAGACAGAGAGAAAAGAAAGGAATCCTTGATAGGCTTGTTGGGGGGGGGGAGGGGAGGCATTGCCATGTACCTAACACTATACATAGTAAGGTGCAATACAAACATAGCACTAAGGTACATGGCCCAGCCTAAGCTTGCTCCAATTGCAACATCGAGCTCCCACACACACAAAACCACACCACTGCGCCCCCCCAGCTCGTTGCTGTGGACACTCCACAACCCGCCCCAAGTAAACATACTTTAGAGAGAGATCTGGACGGCCGTATCCTGATCTGATCTGATCTCTCTATTCCTTCTCGTGCTCCTGTGTGTCTGAACACCAGCCTCCCACTTCTTGCCATTTGCCAGAGGAGCCGCTAGTGTTGTCTCAGAAACAACCTTCTTGTCTTGGAAGCCGATCCATTACCCACCCACTCGAATATACCCGTACCCATCTTTTGTGCCCTTTTCCCTCTTTCCCCTTCTCCCCCTTCCCTTTCACATCATCACCGTCACCTGCTGCAACCTACAACCTGGGCTTTATGGGTCCCCGATCCCGACTTCCCACTCTCACAATAAACTGACGTGACCTTTCCTTGACTTGGGAAACCTTGGCCCTTGGGAGACTGAACTGGAAAAAGAAACCTGGACCAACAACAACAACACACACACACACACACACACACACACAAAGACAGGAGAATAAAAGCCCTCGAGATCAACAAGATCGATTTCCTGCATCTCTATTGCCTCTCGCATCTGCCACATCACCAGTCAATCACTCACATCCTGCATTCTATCACCTGCAGCCACGGCGAGATAAACAAACCAACCAACCAACCAAACCCAGAACCCATTCCCCATTTGCAGCCCTTGACCAACCACAAACAAAAATCCAACAACATTAACAACAACCTTGCTTGACCTACAAAAAGGGCCCATTCAGCAGGCCAGACAAACATCGCCTGCACCCTTGTTTCCCTTTTTCCCCCTCCCTTCTCCATCTGAACTATCACCTACGCACTGCAGCTGGCGGCCCAAATTGTGTCCAACAACCCTGGGAAAGAGACCACCTCTGTCGGCCACACCTGAGAGATTCAAATCAAATCCAATCTCTTGTGTCGACAGTCTGCACTGCGAGTGCACTGTACTACTCCTGCCTTAGGCCTGGCCACCTTGCCCGCTCGCAACGCAACGTAGGGGACCCCGCCTTGGACTGGCAGCGCATCCATTCGCAGCCCCAAAAAAATCCCCATCCCCCAAGTGAAGGACAGATAAAACGAGCATGGCTTCGTCTTACATTTCTCGGAATTCGTACTACAACAACCAGCCCATCCAGGAGAAGTATGATCCATCTGGCCGCAAGACACCCTCCAGCTACAGCACCGGCGCCAGCAGCGATAGGAAAGCAGCCCAGCGGTCAAGTGGTGCCACCGTCAGCACTATGATGAGCACGTCCACATCTGGTCGCGAATCCTCAGCAACAGCCATGACCGACGCCCCTGCCTACTCCAAGAAGATCGTCGTCGTCGGGGACGGCGGCTGCGGCAAGACGTGTCTCTTGATTAGCTACAGCCAAGGATACTTTCCAGAGGTAAGAAGAAGCAAAAAGAGAAGAAGGCACTCCTCCTCCTACCACTACCACCACCGCCACTACTGCGCCACCGAATGCATTTGCTAACCTGCGCGGCGCGTGCCCCCCCCAAAACAAACAGAAATACGTCCCAACAGTCTTCGAGAACTACATCACATACCCAGTACATCCACCAACCGGCAAGACCGTCGAGCTCGCACTGTGGGACACCGCAGGACAAGAAGAGTACGACCGCCTGCGGCCGCTCTCATACCCAGAGACCGACCTTATCTTTGTCTGCTTCGCCATAGACTGTCCCAACTCGCTTGACAATGTCATGGACAAGGTAACGCGCCCTCTCTTTCTCTTGCCCTCCAAGACCTCCCCTCTTTGCTCCTCCTCTCCACCAAGACGACAACACAATAATGAACATCATGGCTGACGCGCATCTCAACCACAGTGGTACCCCGAAGTCCTTCACTTCTGTCCCTACACACCCCTCATCCTGGTCGGCCTGAAATCCGACCTCCGCTACAAGAAGACCTGCATTGAGATGCTCAAGACCCAGGGCCTGACCCCCGTCACCCGCGAGCAGGGCATGGCCGTCGCACAGAAGATGAACGCACAGTACATGGAATGCAGCAGCAAGGAGATGAAGGGTGTCGACGAGATCTTCGAACAGGCCCTCGTCACCGTCGTCGCTAACGACAGGCGGAACCTGGAGGTGCAGGAGACCGCCTTACCAAAGGGCCGTCGCAGCAGCATCGCGGGCCAGCTCAACCTCCCCGGCGTCGGTGGTGCTCGTAAGAAGAGGAGAAAGTGCCCGATGCTCTGAGCGACGACTGCCTTTTATTTAATATTACATTAATGACGGGTTAGATTGTACCTCCTCCGCGGCACGGTACGGTACGCCCCCAAACACCACACAAGACAGAGAAGCGGGGCGGGGGCGTAATGACAACGAAGCGCGATGCGACATGACGACCATCATTCTCCTCTTGGGCTCGACGCGAAGCTTCTTTTCGAGAACAATCAGCCCACAAGAGGAGGGTTTGCCGTCGGCCTGCCAACTGGCGCAACGACAATGACGGATGATGGATGATACATAACAATATGGGGTTGGGAGGAAGGACGTACCACATGGGCTTCACCCCTCCCTATGTGCCTGCGAGGCAGGGCGGGCTCGGCCAGAGCCTAATGTTAGGAGTACTTGTTTTCATGGCACTATATTATTTTCTCCGTATTGGAATTCTTCTTCCTATACCTCCGCCTCCTCCTCGACAGTAGTGAGGAGGGCAGCAGTACAAAACCACACGCAAGAAGGGGCCACCTGTCCCTCCATGCCATTCATGGCTTGATGCCACCACGACTTGACGGAGGGGCGTTCGGGGAGGGCGGCGACCTGGGAACCGGGCTGTACATCAATGAACAACGGGAGGGACAGGACGGGCAAACGGTGGTTTCATGTTTTTTTTTTACTACAGGGACATCTCGAGGGATTGTTGTTGGGTGTCTTGCATTGGTTTGTCCCATTAGTCATTGAGAGCAGGAATCAGGGATAGGAGAAACAAATATCTTATTTCTACAAGATCTGGCCTCTGCAAGGCATGCCATCGCGATGTGAAATTGTGTGTGTGTGTGTGTGTGTGTGTGTGAGATCAATTCTCAATGTACCGTCTCTTCTTTCTTTTCTGGGGGGGCCGGGGGGGCACCAACGTAGAAGCAGTAGGTATATTGGGTATCATGGTTATTTTTTCCACCTCCAAGCCAAGCGCATCTATCCCCTCTCTATCAAGGCAGGCAGGCGATGGGAAGTTTCTTTTTCTCATCGGCCATCGTCCGTCTCCGATACCTCCTCACCTGCTCACTTCTCACAAGTCCCCGCCTATATGCTCCTCCTCCTCCCCCTCCTGCCCGTGCACCACCACCACCTCTTCCCCCTCCTCCTCCTCCTGCCCCTCCCCTGCAGGT
The DNA here is from genome assembly GCA_014850475.1 of Cryphonectria naterciae. NCBI lineage: Eukaryota > Fungi > Ascomycota > Sordariomycetes > Diaporthales > Cryphonectriaceae > Cryphonectria > Cryphonectria naterciae. Next base: position 25,882 of record JACWST010000178.1, on the reverse strand, counting down.
TTGCCCCTCCCGCTCCCCTGTCCTTGTTGTTGCTCCTCTTCCTCCTCCTCCCTCCCCCCTTCTGCCGCCGCGGCCCCGCCTCCGCTGTGATTGTGCTCCGCCCTCTCCTCCTCCTGGCCCATGACGTTCTCGAACGTGCTCCACAGGGCCTCGACGGAGGAGAACTCGTTGCCTACTGTGATGACCGCCTCTAGGTTGCGGTTTAGCTTGTTTATGCCGGCTAGGACGTGCTCGAAGCTCTGTAAGGAGGGGGGGGGGGGGTTGGTTCAGTCGGTCAGTCATGAGAGAGATGGATAAAAATGGGTTGGGCCCGGGGGGGAAGGGGTATCAACGGCACATACCTCTGCGACCTCGCGGATTAGCTCGGCGCGCTGGCGTTCGAATTCGCCGCGGGTGGATGTTGATGCCATTTTTTTTGATGGAATCAGTTGGATCGGTTTGTCTTTCTTTCCCCTCTCTTTCTCTCTCCTCTCTCTCCTCTTTGCCCTCTCTCTCTTTCTCTCTCTCTTTTCCCTGTGGTGCTCAGGGCGGCTGACCCTCCCTACCCCGCTTTCTCGTCTTGATCTGTGCTTCTCTTCTGTTCTGGGCCTCCCCCGCTGTTTTGCCTCTCTCTCTCTCTCTCTCCCTCTCTCTCTCTCCCTCTCTCTCTCTTGTTCTCTTTGGGACCGGATCAGGGTTTCCACCAACCCACCCCTCTTCTGGATTATCCCACCTTGGCGGGGGTTGGGAGGGGGAAAATACGACAGACAGGGTTTTTTGTTTGGGTCGGGTCGGGTTGGAGGGGACGGGGACGGGGAGATTGGGTTTGGTTTTGATTCCTCTCAAGGAAGAAAAGAAAAGAAGAAAAAACAAACCGCTTTTGTGTGATTGCGGTAAGCCTAAGGTGTAGTGGCTATTTTCGTCTTGCTTTTTCCCCCTGTCTTTCGGATTTCTGTGTGGTAGGATGAGAGGTTGTAGGCGAAAGGAAGGAAGTAGTAAATGGGCGACCGGGACCGGATTCACACGAAAGTTGGTTGGTTGTTGATTTCGCGCCCGTCGCGTCTTGGGATCGCGGGTAGGGGAATAGTACTAACCGTACAGTACTACTTACTTAGTGACTTGGGGGGTTGGTTGGCTTGGTTGGGTTCAGTATAGTGGGGTTCATTCTGTTCAGGCTTGCTGACAGAGGGGGGAGGGGGAGGGGGTTTCTCCGCTAAAAATAGCGGTAACGCGCCCGCCCGCCCCTTGGTGCATTGGGGTTGGCTGGCTGGTGGAGTTGAGAGTGGAGGAAGAGGAGAGGAGGAGAAGGAGGGGAATCCTACCGGTGAGTGATGTATGTGACAGCACAATATATGGCCTGATTGATTTATTGTTTTTATGAGATGCGCATAAAGTCTGTATGAAAAAGAAGAAGAAGAAAAGGCATGCTAGACAGTTCGTTGCACGGGGTTGTTCTTCCAAGAAGACAGACATCCTTACAAGTTACCACAGCAGGGCTTCTCTATGTTTATTGGCAGAAGAGAAGGCTTCATGGGAAAGCATATTTCCGAACACATCGAATAGATTAAGCAGCTTCTATTCAGTGAGTTGAAACCCTTAAGAACTCAGATGGAATATTTTTCATGTCCTCTTCAATCGCTTAAACAAATTTTGGCATTCATTGATCGTCTCTTGAGCTGGGTTGGAAATACGCTAACAGTATACAAAAGATCACGCCAAACTGTGTGATATGAGGCTGTTTCGAACAAGCAGATACATGATCATATTACAACCAATTCCAAGGACCATTGGCAATTTCGATTTTTTTCTTTTCTTTCCTATTATTTCTTTTCTCCTTCCATCTCGGATGATCCTTAGGACAGCTTGATGTGAACGGCCTTGCTTTCTAAGTAGTTCGCCAGAGCAGCCTCTCCGAGCTCACGTCCGATGCCAGATTGCTTGTAACCACCAAAGCCAATCTAAAAATTCAAGTTAGTATACCTGTTTCTCCCGTGTCTCTTGATATTGGGGGAGAAGAAGAAGAAAACCGGGGGAGGGGGTTATAAAAACTTGCCTGGTGGTGGATGAGGTTATAGCAGTTCACCCAGACGGTGCCGGCCTTGAGGGAGTTGCTGACGCGGATGGCGGTGCTGAGGTCCTTGGTGTGGACGGCGGCGGCGAGGCCGTAGGACGTGTCGTGAGCAGCCTCGATAGCATCCTCCTCGGTCTTGAACTTAGAGATAGTGCACACGGGTCCAAAGATCTCCTCCTGTGCGATCTTCATCTTGGGGGTGACGTTGCTGAAGATGGTGGGCTTGATGAAGTAGCCCTTGTCACCGTGGCGCTCGCCGCCCGTCTCCACGGTGGCGCCCTCCTCCTTGCCGACCTTGATGTAGCCCATGATGCGGTCATACTGGAGCTGGCTGACCTGTGGGCCCTGGAAGGTGTCCTCGGCAAACGGATCGCCGACCTTGTTTTCCTCGGTGCGCTTCCGGAAGGCCTCAATGAACTTGTCATAGATGCCCTCCTGCACGAAGATGCGGGAGCCTGCGCAGCAGCACTGGCCGTGGTTGAAGTAGATGCCAAAGTTGACCCAGTGGATGGCCTCCTCAATGTCGGCATCGTCAAAGACGATGTTGGGAGACTTGCCGCCCAGCTCAAGGGTCACCTTCTTGAGGTTGGAGGCGGCGGCAGCTTTCATGATCTGTCGGCCGACGGGAGTAGACCCGGTAAAAGCCACCTTGTCGATGTCCATGTGCGAGGCGAGAGCAGCACCAGCTGTCTTGCCGTAACCGGAAATGAGGTTGTAGACGCCCGCAGGGAAGCCAGCCTCATCGATGAATTGTGTGGCCACCAGGGCGGAGAGGGGCGTCTGCTCAGCAGTCTTCATGACCACAACGTTACCGGTCGCGAGGGCGGGGCCGATCTTCCATGCCCACATGAGCAGGGGGAAGTTCCACGGGATGATCTGTCCGCAGACACCGATCTAGATTTTTTGGGGGAAAATATTAGCATACATCTATATACATATGTATATATACCCCAAGCGCGAGGTTGGTTGACACTTACTGGCTCCACCTTGGAGTAGTGGAACATGCCCGGGTCGATGTCGTGGGTCTTGCCCTCGATCTTGTCGGCCCAGCCACCGTAGTACCTTATGCAGTTGACGACGGCACCGACGTCACCGCGGGCCATGTTGATGGACTTGCCGTTGTCGAGCGACTCGACAGCAGCCAGCAGGTCTGTGTTCGCCTCGAGGAGGTCGGCAAGCTTCAGCAGCAGGCGGCTCCTGGCATTGGGTGATGTCTGTTTCCACTCGCCCTCGAAGGCCTTGCGGGCAGCGGCGACGGCGAGATCGACATCCTTCTCAGTGCCTTCGGAGACCTGGGTAATAATCTCCTCGGTGGCGGGGTTGATGACATCGAACTTCTTCTTGTCAACGGCCTCGACCCACTTGCCGCCGATATACCTACGGAGGAGAAAAGGAGCTTGTTAGTCCGTGACGAGCCGAATCATCATTAGGAGGCGCCCCCCGGGGGGGGGGGGGGGAAGGAGAAGAGGAGTCCGTAGCATACAGTCCTGTGGGCTGCTTGTAGGCGCCAGTGACTGGCGTCTTGAGCTCTGTGAACAGAGACATGGTTTGGTGGGATGTGAGGTTTTCTTTTGTGGTTGTTGGTCTGGTTGGGAAGATTTGTCTTCGTTTCTGGCACTGCCGTTACGAGAGTGAGGGAGGGAGGGTTGAAGGTATGACAAGAGATGGGTATCAAAATAGTAGGAAAGACGTTTTGAAAGTTGGTAGGAGATGAAGGGAAAAGAGGAAGAATGAAACAACTCTAGCAGAGAAGAGGTAGGCGGCAGGACGACGGGTCAAATAGTTGCAGTAGGTCGCATACGAGGACGGCACAGAAAAAGTGGCGAGGGTTGCCAAGGGGGACATCGTCATGGGTGGCTCCTCCCCAGAGCGGGGTATGTCGACAATCCGCAAGGGGGGAAGGCGCTGCCCTCGTCAAGTTAGCATGTACTTGATGTACTTACTGTACTTTCCTTTGTGATGGGAGATTTGTTAGAGGGCTTTTCTCTTTTCCCACCCCCTGCTTGCATTTGGCGTAGCTGGTCGATACACACCTGTGTTGAGGGCTAAAGGTTCGGATCCGCGCGCCCACACACGGTGCACATGTGCCATGCCACAGGGATTCATACATACTATCATCAAGAAGATGACGCTATTAGCAACAGGATCTTGTGGGGTATACTGTATGACAACGACCAGACAGTGGTCAACGTTGATTGATGGCTGTAAACCTCTAGCACTACCATAATGTATATTGTAGACTCTGGTTGACTTGCGTGTTTCTAACCCTCCTCCTCCCCCTCCTCCTCTCCTCATCTCGACACGGGAGTAGAGGAAGGGGGGGAGGGGGTTGGGATAGTTGTCTTGTCCTAGGCCCTTAGTGAGGGGCTTTCCCGGTTCATAGTTCAACCCCGGATGGGGCAAACCCCACACTTGGGGGACTAGTTTCCTAGCGACCCCAGGTGCCCAGCCAGCCAGCGTGCCAGGCAGGTGCCAGGATTGTTTGGGACCCAAGAACCGTTCTTGAATTACAAACACGCAACATCATTATTCCCACCCCAGATTTGACTCGACGTAATTCTTTTTGACAAATGATCCGCCCTCCTTTGGACCGAGGGATTTCGGGTTGGGAAGAGGGGGGGGGGTTGAGAATGAGGCAAGATGGTCCCCCCTCAGGACTGCGGCCCTGCCCACATCCACATCCACTCATCGTTACGACCTTCTCAGATGGCCCTGTCTTTTCTTCTTTTTTTTTAAAAAAAAAAAAGGCTAGCAGATCACACCAGTTCTACCAAGCATAAAGACCAGTTCATAGAAGAAGAAACGACATTGTTTCAGTGCCACAAACTGCGCCGACTCGGTTACCTGTTCATAACTTAAGCCAGCCAAAAAGCCGCAGTGGCGGCGGTGCGTTAAGGATTACTGTGTGTTATCATGCTAACTGGCTAACACAGTGGCTGCCATAGTGACCAAACACCCGTCCCCCCCCCCCCCTCCCCTCTAGGCCTCTGCACCCCGCATTCCCAGCATTGGCCACTAACAGAGCCCCGCCAGTTCTACCCCAACCTTTTCTGTATGGCAGAAGAAGGGGTCACACGCTTCTCATCCTGGTTTTTGTGGTAGCTGGAAACATGCCATTGATCAACATCACTAGAGTCCATAGTATATGAATTAAACTTTAGAAACTATCTTTTTTCGTTTTTGTTGTTTTCTCCCTCTTTTTTTCCTCCTCAGATCTCCTGCCCTCGGCCACCCATGTACGTCTCATCGAAGCTAGTTAGCGCTCGAGACATGTCCATTATGTGATATCTACTACCCAAAAAACCACAGCACCAATCACTCTTATCTCGGGGAAATGGCCAGCGAGGAGGTTGCCCCACCACGAAAAGGCTCCATCGGGAGCCACCACGGCTCTGATGTCAAGCCCAGGTGGCACCGACGACGAACAAAAAGGATTGACTCTCAGTTTTCTTACAGGCCGCCCCCTCCCCCCCCCTTCCAAAAATGCATATATGTACTTAAACTGAGAATCCACCGCGAGCCGCAGGGCGCCCTTGCGGATCCGACAGATCCCAAGGCATTTTGCACGCACCCACTCCGCCGGTTCCTTTCCTCCCTTGAATGAACTGATCTGACAGACAGTACGTAGTAATCAAGATCCAGATTTCTGACCTTCCTATTGTGCTGGAGGAGGGACAGGGATGAGAAATGTCCTAACCCGAGGTCTACTTGCTTCCTTGTGTCCGGCCTTGTGCGGCTCACTCCATAACTACTATTAGAGGATACAGTCCAAAAGAAAAAGAAGAGAAAAAAAAGACATTAAGGAGGCTGTGTGTCGCATGTGACCAAATTAAGTCCGGTTTGGATTGGAAACCCCATACTTTGCCCAAAGTCTTCCCCTGTACAAGGGCAAAAAAAAAAAAAAAATGGAAGGGTCTCGGTCTACAAGAGATGACGCTGTTCTTTCTGATACCACTGTACCATGTAACCAGCTTGCAGGTGTGGTTTTGATTGATCCACCCCGGATTCGACCGTATGAAGGCACGTCTGTGCTGCTCCTGTCTTTCCGATGCAGCCGGAAGAACCCTGCAGAGGTACCAGATCGTTGAGATACATCTTTTGTACCCGATCGGTTGATTCTAAGTATACTTACAAGGAGTCTGTCATGTCAACTCGGACACTTTTTCTCTTTCTTTTTTTCTTCTTTCTTCCTGATCGGAGCCTACCTCTGACCTCTGTACCCCCTCAAGTACTTACCCATTGCATAAAAATGTTACTTACGCAAGCCACGACCAAGCTACTATAATAGTCGGTGTAATATGGCTTGTAAAGTAATACTATCTCCAGCCATTCAGATCGAAGAGCCTCTCTGACAAAAGACACGGCTTTATGCTGTGATCAGGAGAAGACGCTAAATGGGACGACGACCTGATAAGAGTGTGGCCGTAAGGTGTGTTGTACACAATTGGAAGTGACCGACCGAATTGGTTTGGCTGATTATGGATCATGGATTTTAAAGCTCTACTGAGGTTGCATACATTACTATGCTTGACTATAGAGAGAATCCTGAGCTATATAGGCCACAGCCATTTCCAGTCAGCTGGGTGTGGTAACTCCTTTTAGCTGCTGTCGTATATTATATCCTGCTCTATAAGTAGGATTGATCTGTGCCTATTCCGCACACTGATACTCGTCATTTCAGTAGAGCATCTGGCACGTCCAGCTCTTGGGGTCATCTGGGTCGCCCTCACCCGCATACTTTGCCTGCTTCGGATGTGGACAGATCGGTCTCTGGCGCGTGACAGCATCCTGGGTCGTAAAGTTGTTGTAGGCCGTCCCGATGATGTAGTCGGGTGCGGTGCCGTTTTCGACCCAGCTCATGAGGGCGAGCAGCACATCATGCTGGGCGTTCATGTACCCTGGGACAGAGTGTTGGCCGTTGTTGGTCATGCTGATACCTCCGATGTAATAGGGTGCATTCACGAAATCAGCCGTGTCGGTACAATGACTAAGTTTGCCAAGAGGCCTGATCAGTATTTTGTTTGTTCTCTGTAATCAAACATTGACAACAGCTTGTTTTTCGTCTTCGGGGGGAAAGTACTCACCCCATGCCAGGTATCGGGAAAAACCGATAGAAATCGTCCAGGACAACCCCCTGAGGCGCCAAGGCCCGGTGGACGTGATCGTACATATAGAAACTAGCACCAGTGGAGATTCCTCCATCACTCAGGCCCTGGTAGTGGAGGAACTTCTTGCCTTTCTGGAAGAAGTCGGACATGTCGTAGTGGTCGGCGTCAGCCATGCCGGCGTTCAGCTCCTCGGACAGCTGCACGACGTCGTCGTCAAAGTCCCTCCAGTCCCAGTCGCTGCCGAGGCCGAGAAAATACTGGATATAACCCAGACCAATAACATTCGGGGCGCCGCCGTCGATATTCATGTCCCAGAAGTGCTCGGAGCCAAGGAGCCACTTGGGGAAGACGAGGGTGGAGTTCGTCTCTACGAAGTCGCTGGCCAGTGTGGTGTAGGTTTGCAGCTGGGCTACCGTTAGGCAGCCTGCTTCCGTGGCGTTGGTCACGTTTGCGGGACAGAGGAGTTGTTCTGCGTCAAAGTTGCATCCGTATGGGTCGGAGATGATGGTCTGCATGTTGTTGGTCCCTGATGGTCAGATCATGTCTCATCTTCCTCTGCAATAGGATTTTCCTACATCGACGAGGCCATCTTGACCATCACATTGCCTCAGGACCTCCTTGGCAATAGAATCAAACATGCTGACTGGAATCTCAGTAACATTGGAGATATAGTTCACATAGCCGAGCCAGAACTGCCAGATTTGCTGGTGTGACTAGGAGTTGAAAAAAACACATCAACATTTCATATGGCACACAAGAGTAGATTGTCATATTAAGGAGGCGAAAGCTGGAAGCAAGGCTTACCGTCCACCACGCAGGGGCTCCGGCGATGACACCATCAAAGTCGTCTGGAAACATCTGGGCCTCTTTGAAGCCCTGACGGCCACCTAATTACACAAGAGTCAGGGCCATTTAAAAATGAAATAAAAGGAATATGCAAATCAGACACTCCACAGGTCTGATCACCCATTTCTTCTTACCTGTGCTGCACCCCTGGTAATAGTGGTAACTAGGAGCTGTTCCGTAATAGGCCTCTATTATGGCTTTTCCCATGACAACGCTTTCATGCAGGGCACGCCATCCCCAGTTCGTCTGCGCGACGGTGTCGTTTGCAGCCCAGGTAGCGTCGGTGGTGGTGCTGTTGTGACCAGTGTCTGTTGAGATGACGGCGTGTCCGTACTTGACACCGGTACCCTGAATACAAAAAGAAAAAGTGAGTCGACAAAAAGCGATCATCTTGACAAAGTAAATTTACGTCTTTCATACCATATCAGACCAGATCACGCCACCGGCCAGGCCGCCGTTGCCCACAGTCCTAGTCCGTTTGTCAGAGAGGTGAACCTTGAGCTCAGAGCTTTGATGGATAATAAAGAAAAAAGACGAGTGATCCATTTACAGTGTTCGGCCATTCCAGTTATCAGGCAGGAATATACCAAATCCATACGTGCCATTTTCCGCCGAAGTTACGGTGGCTGCGACGGCACAGAGTTGAGGCAGGTTGATGGGGTCGACGGGCCAGCCGACATCCTCAGCCGGGACGAGAAAAGTGCCATTCTCTTCAACGGGGCGCGCAAAGGACAACTCCACGCCAGCCGGCAGGATGGACTTGATGGAGTCAAAAGAGCAATCGATGGCAGAGGCGGCTGTCGTTGAGGCCGCTAAGCCAATAAGGGATATATCTCTCATGGTGAACAACTATGTGAGATTTTACGACAACATGTGGGACTTGAGGAGGAACAATTTGTTGAAGGCCAGAGGGCTGGCTGGCTACTATTATATAAATTGGCGGGGGCATGCCGAAATCCATTCTCGCGAGTATATCGCCATCTTGAGGTTCCCTTGAAAGAAGAGAGGTGGGGATAAGGAAAGGATCTGGGATACTTCTGCCATCGTCTCAACGGGCATGACTTCCAAGATTGTCGGTGGATGACACTCTCGGCCGAGAACACTCGGCTAATTAGGGCTTGAGGCATGCATTATTAACTGCGCTACTACTAAGGTTTACCAGGTACCAATACTCAACTAGAGTTGAAAAGTCTCAAGTCTCATGATCTCCTCCTGCGGATATCAGTGCCGCCTTTTGTCTTCTTGATCCCGAGATCGCCACCGTAGGTAGGATATGACTGGTCCTTGCTAGTCTTGGTGATGGTCTGCCCACGAGTGGAGTCATGTAGGACGTCGGATGGAGACAGTTCATCGTACTTGCATGGCAAAAGCGTCATAGAAAGCGGGGGAATCGGTGTCACTGCGGCGTGAATGAGGCGGGGAAAATAGTCTACTAAGGGCGATATAATATATAGCACATACAAACCCTAGTCAGGCAATATGTCGCTCGCTATTTTAACATGTGGCCAGGTGATGTAAAGACGGTGGTTGCTGCGCGGCACAAGGTAAGTAGAGGCCAAGGAAGAGGTAATCTTTCTCATGCACACACCTACCTCTCTCTCTCTCACACACACACGTACAAACACTACACTCCATTTAATCTATCACTCTGCATAGCTGCTTGCGACGCCGTCGTATCTATGATTAGGATTGTATTGTCCGGCTCTGTTCTGGCAGCGACCATACATTCCCACATGAGCTTTTCGTCCCGGGGGAGAGTGCTTGTGAAGGGCATTTTGGAAGTATTATTGATGTTGTCGATGGGCCGGTCGTTGCTGGTCAAAGGTTCAGACAGACCCGTCTTACTGTGGCACCCGTACTTAGTATATATAAGTCTTTCTCTATTGTATAATTCTGCTTTGAAAACAGAATATGATTTCCTTCCTTGCTCGGGTCTGGGCCCTAACAGATTTATAGTAAGAAAATCAATACCTTGTTTTTAAAGCAGAGCTATGAAATATGTAAAAGATATGATAGAGTTATAGAAAATAAAAGGCTATCTTATTCGTTGAAGTATATTACTGATTGGAAACAAATGCTGTATCGCCCGTTTTGATTATGTTGTGGGTCTATTCGTATTTCTGGCTGTCCGGTAAATACGGTGCCCCCCCCCCCGGGGGAAGCAAAGCCAGACTATTCTGGACATTCGGACATGAGAGAAAGAAGATCCCTTTACTCCCAGACATACTTTCCCCTGCAGACCCCGATGAATCTTAATATCGATTGAGTGTTGTAGTATATGCATTGACTCAAAGCATGTTCTTGTTGCCGATCTGTTCCGCCTTTACTCCTAGAATATATGTCACGGTGGGCTTGGCACTTGTGCCGATAGATTCAGCTCGAGGACAATCTCGTAGGGTTGCTCTGTTTTTTTACGCCAAATAAGAGTGTCGTCGGCAGCATTCTCCGCTTACCTTGTAAGTTGTAACTTTGATTCTTCGCATCACGAGAACTGCGGAGCGTGCCTCTCAATACACAGTTTCAACCATATGATGTTGCATTGCGTTCAGCTTTGTCCTATAGGAAGCGGTAGACTTTAATAGAACTCGTTGCAAATTTCTAGACCATGCACGTACTTGAGTTTGTAGTCCAAAGGAAAATAAAAGTTATTGGAATGCACTCGTGAAGATGTGCACGTGCGGTTACGATCTACTTCAGTCCTACCGCTTGAATTCAGTTTCAGGATTCAGTTTTCAAAGCTAATCTGCCAACAAGGAGATATGATGTTCATTCACCTCTTATAATCAAAGTCGGCCCAGCATACTGCGGAAAATCCGACTGTTCCTCTTGCCGTCTGGCTCCTCCTTGTCGTAGCTCAGACTTGCAGTCGACACCCTACAAGTGAGCAAGTTACCGAGGCTCAAATATGATAAAGGAAGAATTCAATCTCCTGGTAGTCGAAACCGGAGTCGCGCCTTCCTCACTGGCTCTCTTTGTACCTCGGGGCAAGATATTATGTAAGCTGGCCAACTTCGGCTGCATCAAGAAGGCGGTGTAACCATTGTGGGGCTAAGTTTTTCGACGGTCATGAACAAATCCTAGGCACTTTTGATTTTCTGCCGGCCCATCCAATCAATCATTCTAGCGATTTTGGAAAGAAGGTCTCGCGGCGCATCCCGCTTGTGTGCTCGAGTCCCCCTCCTCTCAACCATACTTGGACTCGACCACACGAGACTTCTGAATGACTCTATATGTTCCAAAGAGATGGCGGACGCTCCACAGAATGCGTCGCCGGCACCAGCCGTAGCGACAGTCGAGAGAAGCGGTATGTTGTTATTCTGCGATGGGCCAGCCCAATCGTCGTCAAGGCGGCATGTGAAAGATGGAATTGCTACCGTGCCACTTGTCGCAAACCCTTTCGAGGAGTCTCTATCGTCGAAGTTGGCGCGAATTCTGATATCTTGGGCCTCCAGAAACTCCAAAGAACGAGCCGGCCAGTCCAAAAGATGCTTCCACTCCGCCGATCAAGACGGAGGGGGTGCCACAGCAGCGACTTGACGCTGTCCCGACGAAGCCAGCCTCCGATACGACTCCCAACCCCACTCCGGCACCTGCATCAGAAACGACGCCTGCCTACATCAAACAAGAGGCGCAGGACCCGCTGAGGGAGACCGCCAGACCTGCTTCGCATACCCAACCGCTCTCGATTTCCATTCCTGCTTCTACGAATGGCACCGGCGTACTGTCTACCCCTGGCACTGCACCGACGCCTCCGTCCGGCGCAACAGCTGGGATGTCTTCTGTAATCGCTTCAATCCTCCAGGGAACTGTGCCCACGCCAGCGATCTCTCCGCTCTCGGATGTGGGCCCAGCAAAGCGGTCAAGGACCCCAGAGGCTATAGAGGAAGGTGGCGCCGAGAAGAGACAGAAGACGGAACACATCGCGGAAGACCAGCCCGATCAGAATGCAGAGGTCCACAGAGGCGATGATAATGATGCAGAGGCTACTAGCCTGCTCGCGTGGGATCTTGGAGCGCAGCTATCCAATGTCCTCGGCTCGGTCGAGCCCGAGGTTGCAAACGACACGAGCGGCACGGCAGAGGACAGCGCGATGGATATGATGCCGTCCATACCTCTGCCGCCCCCTCGGAGACGTCTCGAAAAGATGAAGTTTATTGAAAATCCGACATATTTCTCACGGGCCATGGGCTTGCCAATGCTAGGGAGCCTGGTAAGTAAGACCAAAGTATTGGCTTCGGGTGGGACGCATTATGTGCTGATTGAAACCGTACAGTCCGTGCAGATCTTGCTTGCGCTCTTCCAACAGCCGTCAGAGGTCACCGATCGCCAAATTAGAGACGTGAGGACCGAGGGCGGAAAGGTGTATTCGGCTCTGCGACAGACGTTCATGGCGGTCTTGAAACTGTTCACAGACGCCACAGTCTTTCTCAGCGCCGACGACCTCGATATCCACGACCCAGGCGACCGCGAGACGATCCAGATGGCAAATCTGGCCAGCATGTGCGCAAGTTTCTATGGACCCGGAGGCCCGACCATGGCTACTGCCCACGACAACTTTCTCAAGATCATGATTCCAGAAAATGGCATGATTACGGAAGACATTTCTGCGCTGTACCTCGACCAGAAGACGCAGAGTTTCCTCGCATACGCAAATGTCATGGAGGACAAAGAGTCCACGAGAAACAGCCTGATGGACAAGTTCTTTCCGCTGGATCTGGAGGAGAAGTTGAGGGGATACTGGAGAGAATCGAATCTTGCCATGTCTGCAGATGACTTTGTCAGGCCTTTTACGGACAGGCGGAATCTACTCAAGGCTATAGGCCATGACAAGGAAAAGAGAAGTAAGCATACTACGATTCGGTCCAAAATATACAAGACCACGTGAGAATGACAGCTAATCCGAGACAACAGAGGCACTTGAGGCCAAGTACCAATTCGCATCGTTTCTGGATAGTCTTAGTGCGTTTATCCGGTCCAATTTCGACTCCATCCTGGATTATGCCGAGAGTCACGGCTTTGAGGTTCCCAACGAGGCCGGCGAAGAAGATCTGATGTTCATGGACGCTGTCCAGTCACAGTACTCGGGGGCATTTCCTGGGCAGGTCAGGCGGAACGGGGCTGACGGTGGATTCGACAGTGCTGGCCTAGCATCGCTCATCACGGAAAAGCTGACTGGATATGACGGGTATGCCTATGGCTCGTCAACGATACCGGAAAGCACAACCCTTCCACCCAGCCAGACGCTCCCGACATCTATCCTGTACGAAAGAGCTCGACAAGCAGCCGTCGCGAAGTCGTCAGCACACGCTCGCAGAGAAGGTCTGCACTCCACGCGAAGGCCGTGGACCCCAGAAGAGGAGAAGGCTCTGATGGCTGGTCTCGACTTGGTCAAAGGCCCGCACTGGAGCCAAATCCTGCAACTATTTGGCCAGAACGGGACCGTCTCCGACATTCTGAAAGACCGAACCCAGGTCCAACTTAAGGACAAGGCCCGGAATCTCAAATTGTTCTTCCTCAAGACGAACTCGGAGATGCCGTACTATCTACAGTGCGTCACTGGCGAGCTTAAGACGCGCGCTCCAAGCCAAGCAGCGCGGAAAGAGGCGGAGGAGCAGGCACGCGTCCAGACCGGAGGCAGCCCGAACACTTACGCTTCGACCTACATGAACGGTACCACCAACGGCACGGGTGGACCCTCTAATCACGGTGTCTCCATGAGCGGATCACCACGACCAGGTTCCGCCACGCCGGGAGCCGGGCCTTCGACGCCTGTGAGCGCCAATCCTTCTCATCATCATCCTCATCAACCCCAGCAGACATATCAATCCCATCAAGGGTACTCGCAACAACGACCACAGCAGCAGGCGCAACAGGCAACCAGTGGTACCAGCCATAGCACAAACACAATGCAACACCAGCAGCAGCAGCAGCAGCCAATGGCGCCGAGACCGTTGGCTCCTCAGTCTCAACATCAACCTATAGCACCCGCGCCCTCTTCCTATCAACGACCACTGCAACAAGCTGGCACTCCAACGCATCCCCAATACCAACAGAGGCCAGTACAGCAACCAGCTGCCCAGGCACCGCCTTCCTATCAGCAAGCTCAGCGGCCAATGGCTCCAGCTCCAGCCTCCTCTATCCCTCCACGAAATATTCCTACTTCGTCGACCACACCGCAGACGCAGCCACGACCGCCAGCGATTGCGGGTCAACCTTCATCCGCTCCCCCTCGCCCAGCGCCCGCTGTTGGCACCGTAACACCCCGACCTGCGTCCATACCGCCGCCTGTTGGAACAGCTCCTTCACCAGCGCCAACAGCAGCGGTAAAAAGCATGCCGGCTCTTATGCCGGCGCCTTCAGGGCAGACTGCTGCTGTCCCAGCAACTCTTCCTGCGAAGCCCATCCAGCAGGCGCCTTCTCAGCCCTCTCAAGCCGCTGTTAAGTCGGCACAACCTGTTGCGCCTAGGCCTCTGGCACAGTCTCCTGCACTTGCTGCAGCTGTAAGTCCAGCGCCAGCGCCAGCATCAGCATCAACACCAACACCAACACCTGCACCTGCACTTGCACCTGCACCAGTTTCAGCGCCTGCACCGACTCTAGTACCTCTAGCAGCGCCTGCGCCGGCCTCCGAGAACCCAGCACAAGCAGCAGAGAACAAGGACAAAGCAGATGACGATCTGTTAGCGAATGCTCTCAAAGCAGCTATTGACTCGGCCTAGGACATAAAGCATGGTAGGCCCCTGGAAGGTCGTTGGCAAGTGAGATGACAACCTCTCTGGACACTTCTATTGTGGAGACTCTCCGAAACAAGACCCAAGAGTTTCTGTATACATATCGGGCGAACGGGTTTAGTGAGATGGGATGGCAATCATCAATCTGTTATTATTCTTCTGAGGGAGGCAAAAATTGGGATGGACATGAGACGAGGCGGGTTGGGGGAAAAGCCTTCGCAGACAATCAAGCTTGGGTCACGCTGCGGCTGGTTTTGAGACTTATTTCGGTTACACACGGTCGTCTAACTTGAGCGTTTGTTTGTTGCGTTGCTCACTTGATACCAGGTACCTGATTTATTATTCCTGGCGAGGGGGTTGTCCTACCTAGTTCAGCATATATTGTCACGTTACAAACTTCAACTTGCCAACACACACACCACACAAACCAATACAAGAAAATCCAGTTCGAAAAAGCTGTTGCTTAGATTTGTTCCTTATTTGATCTCAGTGCTACTGTCAGGACAGAACCACGTATCGTCGATGATCAGTCGATGTGTGAGTTCAAGATGCAAGACATAGGTTCTCGAAGGCAGCTTCCAATATTTCAAGCCCAGATTTCCGATTCATAAGACAATGAGACCGTCCTAGGTCCTAAACAGTGAAGAAGAAAGAAGGTGAAGAAAAAAAGAGAGAAAAGCTGCAATCATCACACTCAACACGGTGAGGCTGATTGATCGTCCCAAACATCCATCCGCGCACCCAGAAACCTCCCCCCCACCCCTCCCTTTTCCCCCTCTAGGAGGCCGGGGAGTAAAAAGAAGACACAAAAAAGGCCGGCTGACGAACGGAGTGGTACACACCCACACGGTATTACATGAAACGTCCTCAGCACTCTATGTGCTACCTAGCCAGATCATCGGGAGGGAAAAACCCACGTTTCCCACCGCTTTCTCTGTCCTTCTCTTCCCCTCCCCCCCTCCCGTCAAACTTCCGACGAAGGAGTCATCAGGGCTCTCTTTGACGCCTTTTCTGTTTTGGACACACTTTGATACCTCCTGCTCTCAACTTGCGTATCATGAGAGGGCTCTTTTGTTTGTTAGGTCGTATGTGATTCAGTCGGGGCGGGTTTCAGACTTGGTTAAAAAGTGGTCTGTTGGTCTTTGTTGGGGACTCAGAGATTTGGAGACTCATCAAGAGAAGTGGAAGCCGGAGAGAGGGTATCGATCATAGAAAGAAGAAGCAACAATTTGGTCATCTACTAAATAAAGCCCCGGAGGACGATAATTTTCCATCACCCATCACCATCACCACCCCCCAAAAGACGACCAACAACAACAACAACAACAACAACAACAACATGTGGGACCTCATGCACCCAAGATCCTACCGTCCCAAGAACAACCACCACCGCCACCACCACAACAGCCACCGAAACGGCCGCTGTCGCGCATGCAAGGAACCCATCGGCACGGCGAGGATTGACGGGCAAAAGGTCGACCTCGTGTACTGCCAGAAGCATTACTGCGCACGGGTTCTGCCTGGGGGGCTGATTTGCTCGGCGCAGAACAATGGGAGGATGATGTATTGTGATAATCGTGAGTTTTGATTTTTTTCTTCTTTTTTTCACCTGTGGATATAGAAAGTCGTGCTTCCGCAGGAGAAGGGTGGATTCTAGGCCAAGACAAGGCGAATGGATGAACTTTGAATGCCAATGCAGCTGATGTTTATTGGCTCTGAACAGATGCTCGATGTACAGCGACTGGCGACGAAGGCCGCTGTTGGAGGACTGTCAAAGAAGAAAACCCAGAAAAGTTCAAGTATTGCAAAGACCGTAGGTTCTTCCCCCCCCTTCTCTCACACGAAACCAAGATATAAAACTAAATCTCTTCCTCTTTTCCTCGCCCGCCCCCAAAAGACGGCTGCGGATTCCCAACCTGCAAAGCCCGCCGCCCTGACCCCACGAACCCCCACTGCCCTTTCCACCGCTGCACCAAGCCCGCCTGCGACCAGGCCCGCATCCTGAACCTCGCCTCGGCCTTCTGCGACCGCCACACCTGCGAGGCCACCGACTGCACCGCCGCCGTCGAGGGAAAAGGTGAGCACGGTGACCCCGCCCGCCTCTGTGACCACCATCGCACGTGCGCCGCTCTGGGGTGTACACGACGGTGCCATGTGCGTGACGGGGTTGGCGGTGGCGGCGAGGGGATGGCTAGGTACTGTGGCTTGCACTACTGCCAGGCCGGGGAGGGCGGCGGTGGGCTGGGCGTCTTTTGCGAGGAGCAGCGCAGTGCGGGCAGTGATAGGTACTGCGCGCGGCACCTGTGCACCGAGCCGGCCTGCACGCGAGGTATTCAAGGAACGAATGGCGGCAGCAAGTTCTGTGATGCCCACGCGTGCAGGACCGAGGGATGTGGTGAGCGGAGGGACCAGAGGGTCTCGGGGGCTGAGCACTGTCCTGTGCATACCTGCGTGGTGGAAGGATGCGCGCGGCCTGCGGCCCTGAACAGGCACCGGTGTGAGGATCATCGGTACTGCGTCGTTGCGGGATGTCGGGAGTGGGTGTATGTTGAGAACGGGGTCGATGGGGCACCCATCAGGTATCTCGAGTGTGAAAGACGTACGTTTCAGGCGGAGGACGGAAGAAGAAGAAGAAGATCTCCATCTCCTCCTCTTCCTCCCAGTCCTCCTCCTTCTCCCCTTGACCCTTCTCCCCTCTCTTTTTTCCACTTCCTTCTTCCTCCTTGCGGGTTCCTCATGCTCACCACAACCCGAAAATAAAATCAAAAACAGACCACCTTCCAGCCTGCAACGCCCCAACTCTAAACAACACCCTCTGCAACAACCGAGTTCCTTTCCGCCACCGCGACGCCCTCCACACAGGTACCACCACATCCAGCCCCGCCGCCGCCGCCGCCGCCTCCTTCTCCTCCCGCTACTGCGACGAACATGCTTGTGGCTTCCGCACCTGTCCCAACCCCCGCCCCCCAGGCTCCTTACAATACTGCATCGCTCACAAGTGCGCCTCGGGCCTGTGCCAGGAGCAGGTAAAGAATGCCCTCCTCCTCCACCTCCTTCCCCCACAGGCTACCACCACTACCAACACCAACATCAACACCGCAACGACCATGCTGAACGACAGCACGGCTCTTCACGCGAGACTCCTCCTGCTGGCTGGCCTGCTGGGTGGAGGAGGAGGAGGAGGAGGAGGAGGAGGAGGCGGACCAAGCAGGTTCTGCGCCGCACACTCGTGCCAGGGCGACGGCGGGCGCTGCGGGGCAGAGGTTGCCACCCCCACCAACAACAACAACACCACCACCACGACAGGTACCAGCAGCAACGGAAACCCAATCACACTCGGCGGCGAGAATGCCACTGCCGCCCCGAGACGGTTCTGCGAGCGCCATGAGTGTGTATACCGTGAGTGCAGGGCAGAGGCGGCACACTACCAGTCGCGGCAGCGGTCTGACGGGCGAGGGGGTGATGGTTTGTGTGATCGACATTATAGGAGGAAGTGGAAGGCGAATATGCCTGCTGGTGTTGGTGTTGGAGGAGGAGGAGGAGGAGGTAGTGGTGGACCAGGAGGGGGAGTTGGTATTGGGCCGTATGGGCCGATGATAGGGATGCCCATGCCTATGCCAATGCCTATGCCAATGCCAATGGCTCCTGGACCGATGGGTTTCCCACCACCGCCGTTCTTTGGGGGTCCTTTGTACGACAGCAGCGACTCGGGTAGTGATGCTGACGACTGGGAAACGCCGATAGGTATACCCTTTAGAGGGCCTTTTTTCTAAACCCTGTGGAGGTTAGGCCAGTCCTCGCAAGGAGAGAGGAGAGAGGATAGAGGATTTAAGGGGAGATTTATACCTTGTACTCTAGAATTTCTTTCCTTGGAAGATGTGCATTAGCATGAATGACCTGAGGCACATAACCTTACTCATTCATATCCAAGTCAGGACTCTCTTCATCAATCGATAAAAATGAAATAAAAATTGAGGATTTTCACTGCCGAAGAATGCCCTAGCAACTTTGCTGCTTGAATGAACCCCACCCATGCCTGACCAATTAAGTAGTTGATCATGCAAGTTGTTGTCCAGTCCTATTCCATCCTTCAACGCCGAGCAGATACCAACCCATCGCGGGAGATTCGTGACCAGATGCCAAATAAAGGGAGACGAAACCCATCTCGTCCGTATGAACGCCCTGCTTCGTCACTTACCCGGCCCGATTTCGACGCCCCAAGATGAGGAAGCTGCCCAGCATTGTGCAGTGTACCATGCAACCACCCTTAACACCTTTCTTCCATAGAGAACATCTCTCCATAGCCCTCTGAATTCGCTTTGTTTTCCAATCTGCCCTTAGCTTTCTGTATCCCCCAAGTCTTCTTCTCCCCTCCTCAGCCGGGGGAGTCCAAAGTCGATGGTCTTACTTTCGTGGAGTCATTCTGTCGTTTTCTAGAAGGACTTCCACGAAAAGATCGAAAAGAAACTCAAGAACAAATATGAACTCTCAGTGTCTCGTGCTGCCGTTTCCCGAGGATAATCACGCCCACCATGAGCGACGCAGGAGAGGAAGGACCTCGTGCCACCTCATCTCACCTCACTGAGGCCTCGAGGTACCACCAGTCTTGATCTGTTCTGGCTTCGAGACGGCCTGCTGCTGTGCATTCTCCAGTGAATCCGTGGGCACCGTCCAGCCGTGACGTTGAGCTGCGCGCTGGAATGCCTCCAGCGCGATGGTCGGCTCGTAATCCGGTGTAGCTGAAGATTTCAAACGCGCAGGCCTCGGGTCTGTCGAGCTGATAGCCATCTTGATCGATAGAAACACCGAATCCATCGTCGTCGCAGGCAACCAGCCATCGCTCGTCAAAAGTTCCATGCAGATCGCTCCGCCAACCGTCACATGGCCACCTATTTGTTTCCGGGTAACATGTTAACAAGAGGCAGCTCAACAGGTTCATTTTGTTTTATCAAAAGAAAAGAGATGGTGTTAAAAAAAATAAAAAATAAAAATAAAAAAAAGGAAGAAAAACAAGGTGGGGGAGGGGGTGAGGTTTCGAGACGTACCACCGCCATTCATGAATGGCAGAAACTGAGGTCGGACAATCCGAACAAAGGGGGGTGAAAAGGGATAGTCGCGACCGAAGCGAACCTCTAAAACGACAGACGTGATGCCTGCATTCTTCATGTCTCTAGCTAGGGGAAGCTCGGGATCAAAGCTGTGAAGCTCTACGATCCACTGGAACATGTTCTCGACATTCTCAAAGTCAATGTACCACCCGAGCTCATGCAGAGGGGTGCTCGCCTGGATCTTCTGCATCTGCTTGATGTCGTTGGCGAGCCTCCTCGTGGAGTTGGCATCGGCCCACTGGGGAAGCGCAAGCCGGGGCAGGGTGTTTAGATCCAGTGTGCCTGGCCGAAAGTCAGTGCTGGGCGGTGTCAAAGGCCGCTGGGCCGTGACCTGGAGCGCAGTGGCGGTGTCGGTGTCGACACTCGAGTCTCGCGACACCTTGGGGTTGGCCCGCTTATAGGGCGGTTGAAGGCGCTCGCCCTCGCTTAACAGAGCCTCCAGGTCCGAATTGTCCTCTTGTTCCGTGTCCGCATCTCCATTGAACGTGTTGTGGTTCCTCTTGGACGGTGACTTGGAGAGCTGTTGTCTATGCTGCTGAGCGCCCCGGCTGCTCGGAAATGCCTTGGCGGGGATCTTCAAGACCTGGTTATCAGGGCCCCAGACTTTTCGTGCCGGGTCTTGTGCAATCTCGACAATCGGGCCTGGATCCGGAGAGGGAGATGGTGCGACATCTGCGGCGCGGCTGTTTGCGGCGCTCACCAGAGGTGTAGGATTCTCGTTCAAAAACCTGCTTCCCACCGTGACAAATAGGTATCGACACTGGATCCAATCCAGCTGTGAGACGACAAGGTGAGGACTGGTGCTCACGAACTGCTCAGGGCGGTTAATGATCTCGCAAAGGGCAATGGCGCCGGTAGCACACAATGCCGAGTTCGGCCAAGATTGAGCGCTGCTCGTGTAGCTCATGCTGGTTCCGTACTGCTGGCTGAAGTAGACGCCGTCGCCGAAGGCTCGGCCGTGCAGGACCTCCTTGAAGTCCAGGCCATGTCTCAAGATGCTATGCCAGCTCTTCAGGCTACTTCCGTGCCAGGCAAAGAGAGTCGGGTACTTGTGCGACTCGCGTTCTTTGAGCGCGCGGTGAAACCGAAGTTCTTTGTCGGGGGTGCCCTGGGCGAATCGGAACTGGACATGGCTACCACGCATGGAGGGGATGGCCTCCTGGTCTCGTATCTTGGTGGCGTCGGATAGGTCCTTGTCCTTGGCATGTCGGTCGCGCACGTGCGTGACCTGGAGGATGCACGATCGGTTCGAGGCCACAATCCATTGCAGGAGGGTCAGTGCCGCGGGCGTGATATCGGGATAGTTCCTGAGCGTCGCAAGCGGGTTCAGCTCCAGGTACTCGCGCAGGTGGGCGATGGGTGGGAGCGTCTTGAGGAGCCAGATTATGGCCTTGGCCTTTTTATGAATGTCCAGATCGTCGAATTCGGTCCCATACCAGGACAGAGTCATCAGCACCGGGTCGGACTGCGGCTTGAAGTTGTCCAATTGCTCGGGAAGCAAGGTGTCAGTGTACCGGATTTCTATCTCCAGGGTGGCCCTCGAGAAGTCCACAGACGTGATACAGGCGTGGTGAAGTATTACCCCGGACGGGATCTGCTGCTCGAGGACGATCCATTTTTCAGCAGAGACACGAATGAAGTCGGCAGCTCTGTCCAGAATGATGAATTTTGGCCCCGTGATTTCCCTCATGTCAACGGAGACCCTCAGCGGCTGCTCTAGGGCAGGCTCTCCGGCGCCTCTGATCACCGCCTCGGGCACCTTGAGCCGCAGGCCAGTCGGGAAATCACGTAACGCATAGGTTGGGGGCGGTAGTGCTCCGTAGCCAATCAAAGGAGGCGGCTGATCGAGGCTGCTGTAGCACAAGGACACCAGGAGATCGACAACATATGGCTGCGTCATGACTTCGTGGTCAATGGAGGGGCCGAGACCCATGGCCATGTACTGAAACAAGCACAGGGGATCCGAACAGACGAAAGGCTTCAGGGCCTCAAATTCCTTACTCAGCCTGCGGTGGCAGCGCAGGCAGTAGTCTGTACAGCGGACAAAGTAGTGCGTTGCAAACTGCATGGCCACCAGGGGTAAGCTGATGTCCTCGGTGGGCTCGTCGAAAGCGTCCACGAGCAGCAGAGCCGGGGTTGTGGTTCTGCAGTCTGTGTCCGGCCTCGCGGTGACTGGGCGAGGCGCGCCATCTTTGCCCTTGAGACGCTTCTGGAGCTGCGATTGCTGTGGCCGGCCGGCGGTCTCTCGCGCGACATTCACGGGTCGGTGCTGGGTGTGCATCTCCCTGTGCCGGGTGTGGGCGTCGTCCCAGCTGGTGGACCCGTCCAGGCGGAGTCTGAAAAGGGACATGAAGCTCTCCTTCATGAACTGTTCGAGGGAGTTGGAGATGAAGAGCTTCTGGACGGCTGGACCCTCCGTGGCCGCGTGCGGGGCTTCAGGGGTGGTACTGGTATATCGAGACTGCGAGTCAAATGCCTTCCATGCCAGCTCGGGATCGGGCTTGTACCTGGAGCACTTGCCAAAGCGGAAATCGACAGTAAAAGAGGCGGCGCCGTGCTGCTCTACCTTGTGGGCGGCGGGATAAGGCTCGTTGACGCGGAGCAGGAGGACGATGTGTTCGGACGGGTCGACGTCCCAGGCCTCGAGGGTCTCATCCGAGATACCGAGCTTGCTCGCGCGAACAGAAAGCGACAGCGTGTGGGTGCGGGCCTGGTCGCTGACACCGTTCAGGATGCCCACCTTGACGCCTGCGCTGCGGGCCTGGCGGAGGTCCCTCTTGATCTTGGCAAGCGTGGCAGAGGAGGTCTTGGTCCCATGGCGGTGGCCAGAAGAGTGACCGTGCGGTGCACTCAGGCCAAAGATGTCGTCGTCGTCGTACTCGTCTCCGTCGGGCTCATAGTAGACCTCGTCCGCGTCGCTGCCGTCAACTTCATCAGGGGTGCCAGAGACGCCCTCTGCCTGGTCGTGGCAATTTCCCATGCTAGTGTCGCCATCCTCATCGACCAGGTTCAGGGCGCGGGCCAGACCACTCGAGACGTCGCGGAGGGAGTCGAAGATGTTCTGGCCAAAGGTGTAGTTCTGAAGGTCCCGGAGGGCGGTGACGAGCTCGGGAGGGGCATCTTCAGCATCGGTAAAGAGGAGGAAACTGTGGTCCTCGGGATATGCGTCGGGGTTCTGGGAGAGCAGACGCACGGGGAGAGGGTCGGACAGCTTGTCATGGACGAAGGTGAAGACAACCTCACCGTCAGAATCGCCACGCTCGACGCTATTGACGCCTGGGATTCCGTTGGTGGACAGCCGAGTGCGGACAGACCGCAAATCGGCGTTGAAACGCTTGAGAGACATGGCTCACGCGAGGCTGAGCCCTCCCTCTTCGGGGAGACGAATAGGGGATTTTCTAGGCAACATATAATTTAGTCAGCTTCCTATTACCAATGCAATGCATAAAATATAGTACCTGGCTGACTGACCCGTGGTGTCGATGTTGATGTGCAGGAAAGGGTACCTGCTGACCACTGCCAAAAAGGGATGTGGAGGTGGCTGTGGCTGTGGATGATGTCCTTGTCGTCGAGGGAGATGGTACCAACAACACTTTTCCTGTCCCTCTCTCTCTCTCTCTCTCTCTCTCTCTCCCCACACACATAGAAGGTCGAAACCAGAAGCGGTAGAAGGGGATGATGATAGGGCAGGGGGGGGGGGGGCAAGATGCAGAACCAATAATACTGGCTTCAGGGAAAGAAGAAGGGCAAACGATCGATGTGAGCCCAATCAACAAACCTCTGAAGGGAGGTGTGCCCACCTGCAACGACACCAAGAATAGTCAAAAGACGAGATCAGACCAGGTCAAGTCTGAGGGAGCAGAAAGATGCACAGACGACGACCTGACAACCTGACCAACCATGAGTGGCGGTTTTTTCTTTTGGTGTTTTCTTTTTCGTGTATGGAAGTTTTGTAACAGGTCAGTACTGTGTGTGACTTTCTGTGTTGGTTCTCCCCTGGTGGAGGTGGCAAGTAACGTGGGTGTGGGTGTGGGTGTGGGTGCACGAGTGTATTCCCAGGCGAGGCCTGGAAGCTCGAGGATGATTTGGATGAATGTTTGATGATGGGAAAGGAAGAGAAAGCGCGCTCGAAAAAATTTGTGCTAGGGCGTATGGGAAAAAAAGGAAGGGAGATGGTGGTGGTGGAGGAAAGAAGAGAGGGAAGGAGAGAGGCAGGTGGTCTTGTTGGGCGTATGGAGCTGGGAGGAGGTTGGGGGGCCTAAGGCTGCAGCAGCTCCCTCTGGCTGCTGGCACGTGGTTTTGCACACAGGCAGGCAGGTAAGGTCCTCGCTCTAGTTCTGTTGTACTACCAACACTTTTAAAAAGTACCCATTTCTCCGTGTCCCAAATCTGAGTCTTTGCCCTGCGCCACAGTCTGGTTGAGCCCTGATTTCATTGTACAGTGGCAGGCAAAAAGAAAAAGAAAAAAAAGGAAAGAAAAAAGGGCTCCACCCATTTTTTTTTTTTTCCTGAAGCAAAGTGCATGATTTCTCGACAGCCTATCTGGGGTGGATGGCAGGTACTCCAGAGGTGAGAGACAGAGAGAGCCCACCCTTGTTCATGGTACCTTGATTTTTCCAGAGTACTTACTTCTGTGTGTTTCACATTAGATTGTATACCTGCACAGTGCTTTTTCTTTTTCACAAGTAGGTAAAAAAAAAAACACCAGTAAAAGTGACCATCGATTCATCTCAGAAACCAAAAAAATCAATATTACTTTGCGCAGACTACTTAAGTATACATGATGCAACACAAACTAAACCACAGTCTATTTGACAAGCTCAGGCTTAAAACATTCGGAAGGTCCCTAGGCTGCCGTGGACCATCTTTAAGGCTCCCCCCCCCCTGCCCCCCACCACTTTAGGCCCCTGTCCGCACTTATGGAGCAAGGGTTGGTTGCCCCACCACCGCTAACCTCCCGTGCCCTCCCTTCACCCCTCCAGGAGGTTGAAGGGTAGTAGAATTTCAAAACAACAGACCATTCTTTTCCTTCTCTCTCCTCCTGCATACCAACCAACCAACAACGACAACAGCACTATCATCAAGATAAGGAAAAAGAAAAGATCAACCCCCCTTCTATTATCCACCATGCTCATCAAAGAGTTCCACGCCGATGTGACCACAACCGTCAATGGCGTCGACAGCCCCATGAGGATCTTTGTCTACCACCCCACCATCCCTCACTATCCAAACGCGTATGTGTATAGTATATGCCTTCACCACCCACAGAGAGAAACAAGTTTCTTGAGCTGACACCCCAAACCTGCCACCCTCCTCCTCCCCTGCCCCACAGCCGCTTCCCAGGTGTACTTCTCTTCTCAGAGATCTACCAGGTCACCGGCCCTGTTGCCCGTTTCGCCCGCCAGATCGCAGGGCAGGGCTACATTGTCGCCGCTCCTAGCTCCTACCATGACTTTACAGGTCCCGAGCCCCTGGCCTACGATGTGCCAGGGACGGACCAGGGTAACGAGTGGAAGGTGAAGAAGGTCTGTTACTATCCTTTTTTTTCTTCTTTTTCTTTTTTCCTTGTTCTCTGACTAAAAAGAGAGTGAGAGAGAGGTCATGCCCCCCTCGTTCTAGACCCTTGGATCCTACGACCAGGACTCGTACAAGACTGTCGATTACCTCTTGAGCCTGCCCACCTGTACAGGACGCATCGGGGCGACGGGCATGTGTTTGGGTGGGCATCTTGCCCTCAGAGCTGCTGTGAGTTCCCCTCTCCTCCGTCTCATCACTCTCACCAATCACCATTCACCACCACCAAAAAAAAAAAAAAAAATAGACGCGAACAACAAACCGACCCCACCCCCCCCCCCCCCCCCCCCACACCCCCCACCCCCCCCCCCCCCCCCACCCCCCCCCCCCCCCCCTCCTTCCCCCCCCCCCCCCCCCCCCGCCCCCCCCCACCCCCCCCCCCCCCCCCCCCCCCCCCCCCCCCCCCGCGCCCCCCCCCCCCCCACCCCCCCCCCCCTCTCCACTACAAAGACATTCATACCTCGC
>JACWST010000177.1:60783-83489 GCA_014850475.1 Cryphonectria naterciae | reverse complement strand
AAAAAAAAAAAAAAAAAAAAAAAAAAAAAAAAAAAAAAAAAAAAAAAAAAAAAAAAAAAAAAAAGGACGACGACGAAAGACGACAACTGCGCTAGACTACAGTCATGGTATGTGTTGCTCCATAGTTGAACGGGTAGGGAAAATTTGACACCAAAATATCCACAATGACTAGTAAACGTAGAAGAGAAGCGAGGGCGATGGATGGAAATAGAACCTCGTCGGTCTGATACTGGTGGTAGTATTTCTTGAATCTCTGCCAGCCAGTTCCCATCAATTTATATGATAAACAATTAAATGCTGTGAGATGCATGAGAGGTCAAGGAATTTGTCTTGCCTTCAGGGATAATGAATCTCTCCGAGACTCCTTCCAAATGTCCTGATTTTTTGTTTTTTTACGAGAGTCCCCGGTGAATCCAGGGCCCTAAACGAGATTCGTTGCCCTGTAGAAGGCCAAGTCCCCCCCCTTAGGTGGCTGACGTTATAGCGACTCAGCAGTTGCCTCCTCCAATGCTAGCTTCCCGGTATTTCGCGCAAAACCAATCAGATGCCCTGCTTTGGCCCGAGAACCCCCCACTGTTTGAAATAGTGCAGCAGGTAAAGCCCGCTGGAGTTAGGCCCTACATCTCCGCTGCTAACAGTGCCAATCCGCCCCCAGCCAGGCCCCTCCCAAGACCCAAGGCGCAGATAGGCTTCCTTGGGCCCAGCAGGACCCGTGAACTCCATTCATCGCCACCCCCCCCCATCTCCCGAATCGCAAAAATCAATATCAACTCCAAATTTCTCTGTCGCACTCTTTCCTTCCCCCTTCCACCCTTCCCACCACCTTTTCTCTCCCACCTAATTTATCTCTTCCCTTTCTCCTTTCCAAGGACAAACTTACTTCCCCTTGAATCGCGCGTTTGTTTGACGGCTTCACTGTCGTCAAATGAACCTGCAATTGCGCATTCCCCTTTCTTTACGTGTAAGTTGACTCATCCCTCTGTGTTCGATGACGCTTTGGTCTTCGTCTCGGCTCCGAGAAAAAGTTGCACGCCCTGCCCTGTAATCTTTGTCGTGCTTTGCGCCTCAGAGCTTTGTTCCCAATGAATCTTCCCAAGCTCCCAAGTGCTCGAAGATTCTAGGTGCTAACTTTTTATCTTCATACAGTACCCCCCACCGAAAGGCTTCAGCTAAATGCCTGGGTCCATCTATAACAACCTATACGCGAGCTTCATCCGTTCTGGATTCACAAAATCCTTCACCCACGGCTACGCACAGTCCGTCGTAGCTGCTACCCACCCTCATGTTCTAAACTCCCAGAACCGGCCGTCCTTTGCGGCCCGGAAGCGCCAGACAAACAGCCGACTCAGCCGCCTCCAGCAGTTCCAGAGCGCATTCCACACCAGCTCCCACCAGTCGGCCGGCCTCCCCGTCGAGCACCGCCATGAGAAGCTCAGCACCAACCATGGAGGGCTAGACGCCTACTTCGAGACCCTACAGAAGAAGGAGGCCGCCGAGAAGGGCGAGGAGGGGGCGGAGGAGGAGGAGGAATGGGTCCAGTTCCAGTTCCCCAACCGCATCGAGTGGAAGCCATCTCCGTCTGCCATCCTGCTGGGACCGGATGGGACAGTAGTTGAGACCACCGCGGGAGGAGCGGCCCAGGATGGCGTCACCGAGTCTGGTCTCCTCTCTGAGGACCAACAGGCTGCCCTAGCGCAGGTCGACGCCGCTCTCGAGAAGGAGCTCGATGCCCACAGCGAAGTGGACCTGGTGCGCGGAAACGAGGCACGGGAGCCCTCGCTGTCTAGCGTACCAACACAACTGGCAGAGACCGCCAGCGCCCCCGCCACGCCTGTATCACGAGCACGAACGCCTGCAAGCGTTGCCCGATCTGCTACGCCGCCAGTCGACCCCCAGGCACAGAGCTATGCCGACCACCTCACGAAGCTCTCCGAGACCGGACGCTATGCTGAGATACCGGCTGTCTTCGAGGCCATGCTGGTGGCCAGCATCCAGCCGCTGGCGACGTCGTACAATGCCCTCCTCATGGCCGCCATCCACCTGCCGTCCGAGAAGATCGAGATTGTCTCCAAGGCCCTGGACGTCTATGCTGATATGATGCGGCGCAAGGTCAAGCCCGACAGTGACACCTACAACATCCTCGTCGGTCTCCTGGCTGCCCGGTCTCTCGAGGTGTCTTCGCTGAAGAAGACGCTCGAGGATAAGCGTGTTCGGTATGGCGGTATGGACGAGCCTGGCAAGTTCATGTTCGCCTCGACCGAGCTCGAGCATGCGATCCTCTGCGAGGATGACCGGTTGGACCTGGCCATGAAGCTCTTCAAGACCTCGGTCACCTCCCAGAGCGATGCGTTCTCTCCCGAGACCTACCACCAGCTCATCTCGGCATGTGCCCAGTCTGGACGTGTCAACGACATGCTCTCGCTCTACGAGCACATGGAGATGAACAAGGCCACGCCCTTCGCCGCCATCTTCCCTGCGATGATCACGGCCTTTGCCAACTGCGGAGACCTCGTCAGCGCCGTGGAATGCTACAACGAGTACCGGACCCTCGCCATCGCTCACGACAAGGGCGAGGCGAGCCTGCATGACCGCCTTGATGCCCAGGTCTACGCCTCGGTCATCAATGCATATGTCATCTCGGATAAGGTGGAAGGTGCCATGAAGTTCTACAAGAAGATCGTGCACGAGTATGAGGTGCGAGCCTCCGAGATCAAGGATGCCATCATCAGCCTTGGCTTCGTCAAGGGCTTTGAACATCGGGGAATCTACCAGGAGGCCCTCCGCTGGGCGCAGGCTATCGAGGACGAGTCACGACCCCAGGCCATGGCTGACTTGGCAGTCGCTGCAGCTGACAGTGGCGACAAGCACACTGCCGTTGCTGCATTCCACAGCATGTCAACCAAGTACGGCCATGTCGCGACACCGGCAATGGCCCTCCTGGCGATGAGTGTTCGCGACGGCGATGTCACGGAGGCTTGGCGTTACTGGCAGGTCCTGAGCAGCCCTGATGTGGTGACTGGAGCCTCTTTCATCGAGCCTACCGCCATGTTTGCTGTTGCCCTGATCGGTTCGGGCCAGGTCGCTGAGGGCTTGAAAGAATCCGACCTCATGTTCCAGCGGATCCGCCAATCTGTTCCGAACGATCTGCACCTGGCATCCGAGGTCGAGGAGGGCATTGATTTCGTGGCGCGCTACATGACTTCTCGCGGCATAGCAGACCCTCGAGAGATGGCATCACAGACATCCGCTCCTACGCCGACTTTCGCCACTTCGCCATACGGCTCAACCGGTTCCGTGTCAAGCTTTGAGGATACCTTCGACCCGTATGCGCACAACACCGACTTCAGGGGCTCCTCGCTCATTTCGGACGAGCTCGAGGGTGCTCATGGCCGAAAGGGGTCCAGGCTCAACGATGCTCTCACCCGGTTCCGCAACATGCGTCGCGCCGGCCGCCACCCACGCTACATCACGTACGCCAAGCTCATCTCAGCCGCGGCGCGCGACGGCAAGATGGATCTTTGCCATGATATCCTCAACATGGCCCGTACTGACGTCCCTCTGATGCCTCAGTACGCTGTCGTCTGTTACGGCTGGTCCTCGATTCTGGATGCTATGGTTGGCGCGTGTCTGAGCCTGGGTCACCGAGCCCATGCTGAGCAGTTCCACCAGGAGCTGCTGGATATGGGTGCCACGCCTTCCGCCAACACATACGGTCTGTACATCACCACGCTCAAAGAGTCCACCAAGACTTTCGACGAAGCTTCCGAGGCTGTCAAGATCTTCCACCGCGCCAAGTCCGAGGGTGTCGAGCCCAGCTCGTTCTTGTACAACGCTCTGATCGGCAAGCTGGGCAAGGCTCGTCGCATCGATGATTGCCTCTTCTACTTTGCCGAGATGCGCGGCTTGGGAATTAAGCCCACGTCTGTCACCTATGGCACTATCGTCAACGCTCTCTGCCGGGTGTCGGACGAGAAGTTTGCGGAGGAGCTCTTCGACGAGATGGAGTCCATGCCCAACTACAAAGCCCGGCCTGCCCCTTACAACAGCATGATGCAGTTCTTCCTGACGACCAAGCGCGACAAGTCCAAGGCCCTGGCCTACTATGCTCGCATGAAGGCCAAGAACATTGCTCCCACCTCGCACACCTACAAGCTGCTGATCGATACCCACGCCACGCTGGAGCCCGTCGACATGAAGGCTGCCGAGGCGGTCCTGGAAACGATCAATGCCAATGGCAAGCCTGAGGCTGTGCACTATGCATCCCTGATTCATGCGCACGGCTGCGTTCTGCACGACATGCAGGCAGCCCGCAAGACTTTTGATCAAGTCATGAGCAACCCCTCCGTCCCCGCCTCCGCTAGTCTGTTCCAGGCCCTCTTCGAGAGCATGGTCGCCAACGACTGTGTCGCCGACACGGAGCCTCTCCTCGCGGAGATGCGCCGCCGCCGGGTCGAGCTGACGCCCTACATCGCCAACACACTGATCCACGGCTGGGCTTCCAAGGGCAACATCTCCCGGGCTGAGGACATCTACGGGGCTGTTGGCCGCGAGCGTCGTGAGCCGAGCACATACGAGGCCATGACGCGCGCGTACCTGGCTGTGGAAAACCGGGACAAGGCCAAGGGTGTCGTCACCGAGATGATGGGCCGTGGATATCCTGGCGCTGTTGTCGGCAAGGTGGTCGAGCTTCTGGGTGGTGGTGAGCAAGATGCCGCGTCGATGACGATATAAACGTCATCTACGGGAGCATACTTCTTTCCCCATCGTCTGGTCTGATTGGTGATACTCCTTTTTTTTTTTTTTTGGGAGTGTCACGCCTGCCAATTTGTTAACAGATTCCGTTTGATACCCCTTACCTTGCCCAGTCGGCGAGATGAAATCCGGATTGGTCGTGTCGAAGGACACAGATGCGATTGCTGGATGGAAACAGGAGGGCCACCAGATGGTCATACTGTCTGTACATTTTCATTTTCTTGATTTCCTTTGTCGGATCTGGGAGCGTCTGCTTTCTGCGTCTGGCGTTTGGCCTGGAACATAACGAACCAAACGGCCGCGCTCACACATACACATGAGACGCTGGCTTGGGGAACCAGGGACAATTCGGTTGGCTGGTTCCGTGAAGGGGCCCGGGGCGGACGGGATAACTAGGTTCGGAGTGGGGCCAAGGGAATATTTTCTTTTGATTTTTTGATTTTCCCCTTTATGGGAAGCAGTCGAAGCGTGATCTTCCTGCATACAAATTTTCCTTATTGTCGTTTTTCATTCTTCGCCATGGTGTGGCCGCTAGAGCCATGCATATTAGACAACTCTCCACTCTGCACATAAAAAGACGAAGGAATCTGGGCATAGCTTCAAGCAATGGGCGGCGAAGATTAAGGGAATCAGGGGCCCTTGGGAATGAATGGATGGTACGGACACAACGGCAGGCAGCCAACGAAGGCATTCTGGGTTTTGTGTCTGGTCTATCGGTTGGAAATTGTATGATACCAAGATGATGGGAAGGCAGGCAGGCTGGGTAGAAGGGCCTCTTGGGATTGTATATTAGACATTGAAATGCCAGAAGCTTTGATGTCCAATTCTGTCTCTATTGCAGTTGTGACCGTCACAAGTCATCACACCTGCGTGTGAAAAGATGATGATTAATTTGCACTTATTTATAATACTAGCACAAAGTTCCCTGAGGTGATAGACAATACTCATATGGGCATTGCTATATATTTTAAGCAACACTGGACAGACAGAACCTCTTCGTCTCTCCAAAGTCCGATATACGAGGTAATTAATTAAAGGGTATTTTTCCATCACTACGCCATCTCATTCATTCATGAAATACCCACCATCCAACCCCCCATTCCTCCCTCCCTCCCTCACTCACGACAAAATCTCCCAGATCCTGTCCAGTGTGTCTGCATGTCCCCATCAACACCCTAAGCAGCCGACGTCTCCACCTTCTGCTCATCCACAATATCCCTCTTCTCAAGACCGCCATGGGCATGCGCACCAGCAAAAGTCTTGGTAGGACGCCACTTGGCCGAATTGCGCGGGGTGGTCTCCTCCATCATGAGATCGACCTGCTCGAGGGACAGACCCTTTGTCTCGGGCACGAGGAAGTAGGTATAGACAAAAGCGCACGTGCACAGCGCGAACCAGATGAAGAAGACAGAAGAGACCAGGGCGTCGACCATGTACGGGGTGATGATGGCGATGATGAGGTTCCACAGCCAGTTGGACGCGGTCGACAGGGCGACGCCGCGGGAGCGGATGGGCAGGGGGAAGATCTCGCCGATGACGATCCAGGCGCCGGGGCCCCAGGTCGTCGCGAAGGAGAAGATGAAGATGGCGATGAAGGCAATCTGGGCCTTCACGGCGGCCGGGTTATCCGCTGCGGTGCCGCCTACGACGGTGGGGTCGGCGTGGGTGTGGTTGAAGCCGACGGTGACGCCGACGACGGCGACGATCAGCTGGCAGATCAGCATGGAGAGGGCGCCCCAGAGGAGCATGGGCCGACGGCCCCAGGACTCGACGCCCCAGAAGGCGAAGGGGGTGGCGAGGGTGTTGACGACGTTGAAGATGACGGAGAGGAGGAACTCGTTGGATACGGCGCCTGTCGACTTGAGGAAGGGTGTACCGTCTGTTGGTGTTTTTTTATACTACGATTAGAATCTGTGCATAACAAAATACAGAGAGTAAAAAGAAGGAAAGAATAGAAAATACTTACAATAGAAGATAAAGTTAACACCCGTCCACTGCTGCATCATCTGCAGCGAGGTGCCGAGGATAGTCTTGCGGAGGTTCGAGTTGGACTTCCACAGCGAGCCCGAGAAGCAGGCCGCCCAGCTCCCAAACCAGGTCGTCGAAGGGATCAGCCTCTTCTCGTACTCCTCGTTGGCGATGATCTCAGCGAGCTCGTACTGGACAAACTCGGACTCCTCGGGCTGGCCGCGCAGGGCCGAGAGCGAGTGCCTCGCCTTGGCCAGATCGCCGCGCTTGACGAACCACCTGGGCGAGTCGGGCAGGAAGAAGATACCCGTGCCGAGGATGACAGCCCAGATAAACTGGATGCCGATGGGCAGCCGGTATGCGGCGCGGGTCGTCCAGTCTGAGGTTGAGTATGTGATGCAGGCGGCGACGAGGAGGCCGATGGTGATGCAGAATTGGTATCCGGCGACGAGGGCACCGCGGACCTTGCGTGGGCACTGTTTTTATGTGTGAGAATACGTATATATATAATATGGGTTTTTTATACTGGCTTACAATTTCGGACATGTAAAGAATAACGGTGGCACTTTCAAAACCAGTACCAAGACCAGCAATCAGACGGCCAATGACAATCTCGGCGTAGGCATCGCCGTCACCGGTGATAATCTCGATGATGACACCTATGATAAAAATGCCACATGCCATGATCACGGTCCATTTTCTTCCGAGAAAGTCGGCTACGTCGCCGGCAGCGAGTGCTCCCAGGAATGTACCGACGGACATGATGGAGACGATGAGCGACTCGGTGCTGGACTTGAGCTCGGTGGCATTGGGGCCCTCGATGACGTTGATCCATACCTATTTTATTTTCTGGTGTCAGTACTTTCGAACGAGAAAGAAAAAAAATCCATCGAGAGGGTTTCTCGTTTACTTACAGTCATGGCGTTGACATTGCTGATGTATCCCGTGTCGTAACCATAAAAGATACCACCAAGCGCCGCAAAGGCACACATCAAGTATGCTTTCCATGTCACGGGGGCCTCGATGCGTTCGATATCGGTGGTTGCCGCCAGACCCTCGAGAGCCAGACCATCGTTGGCCGTGTGCTCGGCTTCAACCTTGGACTCGGACGCCATGATCGGAGCAATGCTTCTTGTGACCAGAGATGAGAGGAATGCGAGGGTTGGTTTTGATCTCGAGAAGAGCCAAGGAAAAGAGAGAGAACAGGTTTCTCACTTTATTGAGACAGAAAGAAGAAAAAAAAAGAGGGGGCTGCTTTTGTATTTAATTATAAAAAGATGAGAGCCCTCGAAGATGGTACATTTCTCTCATGGGGGCATGGAGTGAGATTATTCCTTTCGTTCTTTTCTTTTTCTTCCCTCTTTTCGGTTAAGATCTGCATTCCTCCTCGCATTCTCCTTGTACCCTTCCCCCAGACCTGGTACCATTTACTGGCTGGAACCGATGGGTTGGGAAAATCCGGGGCCCCGTGGCAACCCAACATGGGGTATCATGCAGAGTGTGGATCCGGAGGGATGAAGGTTGGTCGATAGATTTGGAGAAGGGCCGAAAGGCCGCGTTGATATCTTAGGTGTTTTTTTTATTTCATGTTCTGCAATGGGACGTTGTGTTATTGGTGCTTCTCACCCCCGCCCCCAGGTTCCCGCCTGCAGGAGAGACAACACACCACAGAGACTGTTGGGAGGATCAGAATGGAGAGACCGGCCAACCAAAGCCGTCCATGTCGGATTCAGAAAGATTAACCGTGCTGCGCCCGCAATTTTAGCATTCCCGCCTGGAGCTTCTCCGGCGAGACTCTGCAGGACCATCTCAGTCATAAACAGCACACCCTGGTCCCGAGGTCAGCCTGGTCTGCTTCAGATTGACGCCGACGTGCATCCATCGAGCCCAGGTACTACGTAGTATTCGGTGTGCGGGTATACTACGTTATGTGTGTGTGCATTGTACATTAGTAGGTGGTTCTTCCTGGTACATCGACAGGAACAGACAGATCGATGAGTGATTGGTCTCTTCAAAACGTCAATCCAATGAGCATGCATAACTCGACCCCGAACGTGATGCAAATGAGAATCATTACCGCATCTTCCCATACCAGTTCTGTCTGGCCCCCCGTATCGTTCTTCCGATGGCGTCCTTCGATACGACAATATACCCTCGTTTAGGTCACATTCCCCGACAGCCTCCAGGTCGGCATCATTTCTATGCACCACGCGATGCTCGTCTTGCAGAAAACATCACCCTAATTAATGACACGCAATCCCCCGAGGCTCCGCAGAACGCGTTGTGTAGGGTCATGCCATGGTTTGCGTCATTCCATGCCCAAACGCTGTTGGGAATAGAAGGGCTTCGACGGAGACAAGAGAGAAGAATCATCTGTGCGATAGTAGTGCGTGGCTGGTGGTCACACGCCGGTCCCCTTTCTACCTAGGCTCACCCGCCTCAGCCGTGCCGGCTCAGGTTCGGCCTCACCCTGTTATTCCCGAACCACGGCCGAGGAGGATCTTGAAAACATTTGGCGTGATGGAGGGTCACGCTGATCCGCGTAGGCCGTTTCATTTGAGAAAGAGAGGCCTGGGAAAAGGGAGCAAGTTCGGAAGGAGGAAGGGGGTTCCCATGCCGGCCACCGCTCGGCCATACCCAGGGGTCTGCCTAGTTGTGGCTGCATCTAATGCTCCCCTCCCTGGCCTCAGTACAGGAGATGTAAGACCAATCGGGAGTCAAGGGTCTCTATCTCCCCTCCCCTCCCCCTCGGCCCCCGGCCTCTTCAAGCTGCTTCTCCAACGCAGCAGAAATAAGTCACCAGGCCACAGGTGTTAATGTATATGGCAGGAGAAAGGGTGGTGTGGTTGCTGCTGTTGGGGACTTGGGGTTTTCTCTGGGGTCACCAATTGTTCTCTAAGCCATCTTTGGACTGGATGAAATTGCTCAGAGAAATCTAGGGATTTTGGGATTTTACCATTACCAGGTTAGAAAGAGCCTGGAATGATTGCTTCCAGGTACAGACGATGACCTTGTATAGAAAGAATATCAGTTACCCAGATCAAGCAGCCATCCTCAAGATCCAATACAAAACTATCAACAAGCTGGTTGTTTAAGGACAAGACACTTCTCAGGGCCTCTCCTTAGCCCCATCTCAGAATCTTATGCACAAGAACAGGCCGTTGGCACACTCAGCCACGAGCCAATTGGCCCCAAATCACATGCACCGGGCCGGTCTAATCATAAGCAAGAGTACGTCAGACTCGGCACCCCTGCTGAGGGCTCAAAGTCTTCTGCAGAGTCGAGACTGTGGGTGTGTATAGTAATACAACTATACCAACTGAAGCTGGTCAGCACAATAACTTGCGTCTGAATGACTCTATACTTATCCTGCGCTCCAAAAAAGAGAGCGATATCGAGGAATTGATTATACAGAAACCTGGTTACCACCAGTGCTGCAGCTGAGACTTTGATAGAATGATAATGCCCATGTCATGCTTTGCAAGACTGCTCAATGAGTCTATCTAGTAAGTCTTAACAAAATTTATCTAATAACTTGCCAAATGGAAGCTCGGCCTATGATCTTGAGCAGAAAATAATGATCATAAAATGCATGTCGAACCCTCACAATCTCTTACTTGCTATGGTAGTTGGAGATGAGTTGAGCATCATTGACAGACCGTCCTGGTCAACAGTGAGTTGTAATGATTATGAACCAGAGTAGAACGGCTTCACTGGCATGTGGTATGCTCTTGAATAGTCAATACCAAAATCATTCCCTTTTCTCATCTTCTCATCAAATAGAAGGATAAAGTGGTCTGAAGTCAATCTGGCATGGGCGCCAAGATCAATGTCGTCAAAAAATGGGCCACTTTATGCTGTCCATGACCCTGTTCCGCCAAGGAACACAACAGGCGATCTAATCATATAACACCATGAAGAGATCGCAACCTTGCCCCTTTCAAGAGTAGTGAACCTTGGCACTGGCAAGGCTGAGAATATTTGACTACCCAGGTCATGCAAGGCTCTGATAAATTCATAGACTAAAAATTATTGACTCCTCATTAGCTGTCCGCAGGTGGTGGTGGTGGTGGCTGCTCCTTCTGGACCTACCATGCAAGTCGACAGTGAGTCTGGAAGGACTCCATTGAACTACTATGGCTGGCTGCCAAGGCCTCTTCTTCATCCCATCTGCTTGCCATGTTGAGATAAACAGCCAGATAGATATTAGCAAACAACAAAGTACCCAGCCAGGTCATCAGCTGAGTTGACAATCAATAATATGTTCTCCAGTCCATCTCTTAGCAGAGAGTCCATATCGAGTGATGTATATCATTTTGACATGTTGGACATAAAACATCTAGCTTTTCATATAGCTAATTCAGAGGCTTTATCTTCTTCTTTCCTTGCATTTTCTACTATTATGAAGATCACTGCAATAAGGTACTTCCGAGGTCAACTTGGCTTTTGCTTTTTCTTTTTCCAACTTTTTCTTCTTATAATGGCTAATATGCTACAAATCTGGATGGCACTCTTTTGCCAGCCTGCCCCATCAATCCAAGAGTGATGATAACAGTGTGAATATTCACCCAACCCCCTGAATCGACTGACCATACACATATAACCCAATCGAAAACCTCTGCTACCACAACAGATCTCAAAAGTCAACACTTGTTAGCTCAATGGTTACGACGCACAACTCTCAATAATTAAAGGTACCGTCCCTTGTTCGACTCTTGCTGAACAATACAAAAAGAACAGCAGGACAAGACAACCAGTCAACACCAACACCACCCCCTTCAGTACCACCAAGGCTCCACCAGCAACTTCGATCCAGTCCAGGCGGATTCATATATATATATATTGATTCATTTGGTGTCCCATCATGTGGTGTGGCCCTGCTTACCAGTCATTTCTTTCAGTTTGTACTCTATACGGATCCAGGCGGATTCTCATTTCATCGCATAGTTTGAGGTTTTCAAGGGTGGTGGGCAACAGAACGTAAGTACAAACCTTCTATCATTCGTCTGACCATTGAGACAACAGGTGTTGAGTTGAGATCTCATTTCCCCCCCCCCCTCTCTTCTTTTTCTCCTTCTTGTTCTTTTTCTTCGTTTTCTTTTTCTTCTTTCTGTCTTGTTGTCACTCACTTAGTGCTTGAATAGAGATGAGGTCTCGGCAGATATCTTTTTCCTTCTTCCCTTTTCTTTTTCTCTGTTTCTTCTCTTTCTTGTAGCTTCAACTTTTGAGCTGGAGATGCAATGATAGTAAAAAGAGTGTTTGTTGTATTGCGAGACATGAAATGGCAATGTATATAGATTGAAGAATAATAAGTACTAGGAGACGCTCTATGCAATATTGAACTCGCTTGCCGCATTCTGCCCCATCTTGCGGATCATCTCCTGCATCTTCCTCCTAGACGCCTCCTCGTCAACATCACCACCGACACCATCATCATTCCAGCCCGCCTCGCCCACCGTTCTTTTGCTATTCCCTCTGGCACCACCCACACCGCTGCCGCTCTTCCCGCTGCCAGCCTTGTGCGTCCTCCTCTGGACCCCGCCGCCGATCCCGCCTGGTGCCTCTCTTAGCCCGAAGCTCTTGGCCACGTGTCCCAGGTGCAGCTGTGTAATATCAAACACCTCTCGCTCCTCCTTGACGTGCGTCGCGTACGCGCGGATGTGAGAACGGAAGCCTTGACGGGCCGCGTCGAGGATATTGGTTCCGCTGGGAGCGGTCTTTGGCTTGGATGCCTGAACTGACTTCTTCCCGCCCTTGTGGACGGGGCCCTTCAGGGCACTGGCCTCACAGGCGAGAAGGCGTTGCTCGATGGAGAGCTGCAGGGCTTCAGCCCGGGCGTTGGCAGATTGCCTGGCGGGTGCGTGTTGTTGTTGTTGGGATTGGGATTGCTCCTCGTCCGAGTCATTTGTGGGAGATTGCGGCATCTCAATGGGGTCCGCGAAGCCTTTTTGCAGGATGACCTCGTAGGATTGAGCAGTTGCTGGTGGGGTCGATGGGAGCATGGAGATGTAGGCCTCCTCGCACCCCGGCTGCAGAAAAAGGGCAGCCTTGCCTGGCCGTCCTGCACGTGCTGTTCGACCGATACGGTGCACGTGGTCTGCTATGGCGAAGGCGGGATCGTATTCAATGACGAGCTCGACGGATGGGACATCGAGACCACGCGAGGAGATGTCGGTTGTGATGAGGACGGCAGGCTCCTTGCATGTCGAAAAGGAACGGAGTGTCGAGGTTCGGATTTGTTGCGTGAGTGATCCATGAAGCTTGTGGAGGAGGATGGTTCGATTCGCTGGAGAGGTAATGTACGTTGCCGGGTAAACAGTTGACGGCGGCGGCGGCGCGACCTCTTTCTTCTCCTTGGATGACGCCGACGGCGATGCTGGAGCAGGAGCTTGGTCGGTGGGTGCGGTGGGTGCGATGGGCGCGGTGGATTTGAGCAGGTCGAAGTGAAAGTCGACCGAGTCGGCGCAGGAGATGAAGATGATGGCTTTCATGACAGAGCCCTTTCTGGCGAAAGCATCCTTCAGCAAAGCTATCAGGGTGACCAATCGCAGCTTGGCTGGGACGACCAGGTACGACTGCTTGAGTTGGGCCGGCGCAGCAAAGACGGCCTCGCTCTGGTCCTCTCGCGTGTCATCCTTCCCGGCGGTAATATGGATTGCTTCGTGGAGACTGATCTCACCCAGCCTCTGGACGTTCATCTTCATGGTCGCAGAGCAGAGCACCGTCACCCTTCTTTTCGGCAGTGCCCTGTCCAGCTCGACACCCTCTGGGTTCGTCCTCTTGAGCGGGTCCTTCCTGATCTTGGCAACGATCTGTTTGAGGTCCTGCTCGAAGCCCATCTCCATCATGCGGTCGCCCTCATCAAGCACAAGCCACCTGACGGTGCCGACGTCGAGGATCTTGGTATTCTCTAGATGATCCGTCAAGCGTCCAGGCGTGGCGATGAGAATATTGCAGCCCTTGCGGATGCGTGCCTTTTCCGAGTGCTTGCTCTCGCCACCCATGACGGAGGTGCTCACGATCCACGGACAACACCTGAGGAGCTTCTCGAGCACCACAGAGATCTGCTTGCACAGCTCTCTGGTCGGGGCCAGGATGATGGCGAACAGCCCCGAGTTCCTGTGAATATTCGCACCCGCACTCGTCTCGTCGTCATTCCGGCTGAGGGCGAGGATCCTCTGCACGATGGGGAGAAGGTAGGCCAGCGTCTTTCCAGAACCCGTCTGGGCCTGCAGGAAAGCATCATCATCCCCCTTGACCAGCTGTGGTATTGTGTTCTTTTGAATCGAGGTCGGGGCCTTCATCTCGAGTTTCGCCGAGAGATGTTGTGATACCCTCCGCGACAGACCCAACGCATGGAAGTTGGATGCCTCCTCCGACAGCGGGGCATTGGAGGGCTTCGCGGGCTCGGCAGGCTCGGCGGGAGTGTCCTCGAAGACTGTCTTGGCTGTCGGGTTCGATGTGAAGAGCCGCGAGGCCACCTGGAAGGGCTTCGAAGGATCGCCGCCGGGACGATGTCCGCCGTCGGTTCTTTGCCTCTTGGCCGGTCGATCGAAGTCGCCATGACCACGTCCTGCAGTCTCTGCGTGATCATCGCCTGGTGCAGGCCTTCTGGGCGCGGGCTTGCCGCCTTTCTCGGTGGCAGCGTCTTTCTTCTGGGCTCTCCTCCGGTCTCTCCATGAGCCTCCGATGTATGTGACTTTTGCTTTGGGCGCTGGAGCGCTTCCCAGAGGGGCGAGATTGAGGACAAGATCATCCGCCATGGTTGAGTTGAGTTAAGCGCTGAGAATAATGAAGGCAGGGGAAAAGTAGCAATGCGCTTCAAGACAGAGGGACGTTACAATGCAAAGGCACACAGGAGGGTGGGGAGGGCAGAAGGACGAGAAAATATAAAGTGGGGTCTGCACAATCATTATCGATAACGATTCCCCTGCACGCCCTGCATCAGCACCTCAGGGGTTCCCTGTCGCCAAATCAGCACTGGGGTTTTAACACAGTAGACGATAATAACATGTGAAATCCCCAGCCAAACCGCTACTCTGCAAGAGCATCTCCCTCTTTGAGCGAGGTTTCTCAAATGGAACACTGTTGTGTGAGTCACCCAACTTTCGAATCCAGCAGTAGCCCCGTATGGACAGCTATCTGTCTCATTTAATCTATGATACACATCTTGTATCTCATTATTCGGGGCTCAAACGTGTGCTTGCTGTCTGGTTTAGATGTGAACTCGCAGTGACGTCAAGGTGGCCTACTCCAATCGTACTGGCTTACCTATGAGTCCTCACGCTCAGGAGACTGAGACAAGACGATGGGTTGCCAACTCTTTCCCCAATCCATTATAAGATGTAAACATCATGCCTCCACGCAGAGCACCAACGGCCAAAAGGTCACAGAAGCGCAAGGCCGATCCAGACAGCAACCAAGACGGAGAAGACAAGCCAGCCAGCAAACGTCCCGCGCGGGAGGAGGAAAAGAAGGACAGCGGAGGGCCGACACAGGCCGAGAGCTCGGCTACCACCATCACCATCAACCGTGCCCCCGTCCTCGAGCTGTGGAGCGCGTGCGTGGCCCGCCTCACGCACCCTGATCTGAGCTGGGACCTGTGCCTCAGTATCGGCAGCAGTATTTCGACGATTACGGCTATTACGAAGGGCAGATCGATTGGGACGATCGCTGCGCCGGCCGATGACGGTGGAGATCTCGAGGAGAAGGGGAAGAGGAAGAAGAGAAAGGAGGCGACGGCGGAGGACCTCCCTACCATTCACGTCATGGGTTTCCCGATGGCCATCAAAGGAGATTCAGTCATGGTGAAGGGAAAGCCCAGGACGACGAGGGAGGTGACCTTGCAGAGGAAGTTCGGGGCAGGCGGGTATGAGAGGGTGAAGGAGGTCATGATGGGGGCTTTGGAGGAGTGGAAGGGGAGTGAAGGTGAGCTGGATGGGCAGGCGTTCAAGATGTATGAGAAGTTCAGGCCGGATGTTGCCAAAGGGCAAAAGGGCTGGGGACGGAAGGGCGAGTTGGAT
This sequence comes from Cryphonectria naterciae, assembly GCA_014850475.1. Classification (NCBI taxonomy): domain Eukaryota; kingdom Fungi; phylum Ascomycota; class Sordariomycetes; order Diaporthales; family Cryphonectriaceae; genus Cryphonectria; species Cryphonectria naterciae. The sequence continues at coordinate 67,746 of JACWST010000177.1, read as the reverse complement.
TTGTCCAAGGTCAAGGATGTCGTTGGCAAGCCTTCTACTTGAGAGGCCTATAGGCATTTTAGTCTGGCGGAAGTGAAATCACACAATTCTTTTCAATGAAACCTGTCCTCGCATTTTCTTTTTACTCAGCCTCGTCTGCAGCCTTGGGCCTCTCCAACACTTGCCAACACCTGACTTTCTCCTTAGACCTGGGCCAATATGCAATCTTGATCTCCTCATCATCTCTCCCGACGACCAGCTTGAACTCCCTCTCGAAATACAGCTCACACGCTTCCGGCCTTGAGTGCCACAAAATCATATCCCCATCCCGCAACCCAGCCTCATGCGCCCTCGATCCCTCCACAACCCCCCGCACAACCCCTTCATCCAGGCTGCCGCCGTCAAATCCAAACTCCAAGCGCTCCTGCTCGACAGCCCGCGGGCCATACGTCTTCCCAAAGCTAGCCACCATGTCGTCTAGCTCATTGACTTTGCCCTCCTCCAGCATCTCCCTAAAGTGCCTCTCCGCATCCTCTCGCCCGATCCAGTGTGCCAGACCGTCCAGCCAGTCTTGCTTCTGTATCTTGGATCCGTCCTCCTTCCCCTTCCTCCTCTCCTGGCGGGTGGTGAGAAGGTCCCGGATCATATCGTCCATGGGCCGCAGGGCGTCCACGCTGCGGGCTACAGCTGCGCGGCGGGTGTAGGCATCCATCTTGAGCATGTAGACGAACGCGCGTAGGGCCTTGGCGGATGTGGCGTACCAGGCCTGGCTTGAGTTTTCGAGGGAGGTGGTCATCAGTGCGGAGAGGGGTTGGGAAGCGAGCGGGTTGGTGAAGTAGGCGGAGAGGAAGGCGTTGATGGTGGCGCGAAAGTAGTCTGGCCCGCGCTGGCCGAAGCGAAAGGGGAGGAAGACGGTGTAGAGGTGAGAGAGGCCTAGAGAAGGGTCTCTTTGTCAGCTTGTGGGCCTGGGGAAGACAGGAGAGAGAGAGAGAGAAAGAGAGAGAGAGAGAGAAGGGGGGGGGGGGCGTGGTGCGCCAAGTGAATAATTACCATCGGTGAACCAGTCGTTCTCAGTCCTGTCATCCTCGGGGTCCAGACGGGCCCAGGTCGACACCATGGTCCGGTTGAGCACCCTGATTAGATCCCAATCATGCGCAGTGCTCGTATCTTCATCATAGTCTATTATGCTGCTTGCTCTGAGAGCTGTGCCCCTAAGACCCTTGGTGGCTCGTCGTAAGAAAGCACGATAGCTAGCTCCCTCATCGTTGAAATGCTCTGACATGCGTGGCAGAATCTTTGTAGCGTAGTCCTTGACAGCGTCCATATTCTGCGGGAGATCTCCAAACCAGTAAGTGCAACCGAGACATTGCTTCTCTGGACCTGTTCCTCCTAGGGTTGTCTCTGGTTTTGGGGGAAAGCTCTGAATAGGCCCGACCATGAATACACAGGCAAGGATGGTGTCGCTGTCGCCTTCGACCTCGATCGGGTCTGGGCCTTCACCATAGCTGACCACCGACCTCGTACCCTCCGGACAGCCAGAAAGGTCCCACTCGAGCACCACCTGGCACGTCCCGATGCTGAACCGCGGGAGGAACCGCCACCCTTCGCCCACTATGCCTCCTTTCTCACGGCGGAGAACGCATTCATCCCGGCTGCTCTCGTGGCCGTTATCGAGGGCCCTCGCGTCGGCTGTGAAGGTAATGTCCCCGATGGCCTCCCTCGCGAGCCTGACCTGGTTCTCCTCGCCCTCGCCCTCCGAGAGCAGGAAGGGCACAGAACCGTCGCTGTCTGTCAGGTTGGCGGGGATACCCTGCAGGAAGTGCTGAAGCCTGGACGAATGCGCCTCGTCATGTCGACCGTAGGTGCAGAGGTATTCATCCTCCTTGAACCTCAAGCCCTTGATGGTGATGGAGAAGTGTATGCCGGCGATCTCGCCGTCGCCATCAGTTTTGGGCGTGAGCAGGAGGCGTAGGGTGCGCGGAGAGGAAGAATTGGTGGCCATGTCGAGAGAAGGGCTAGAAAAAGCATGCAAGAAGGCTGTTGCCATTACAGTGGTTGTGTCAAGAGGCAGGACAGATTAATCTATACCTGCACGGCCTAGGCCATCATGGTTGCACATGTGCTCCGAGTTAGGTCAATCAGTCGTCGCGGCGAGCGGGGTCTTGCGTGTATGTACGGGCATAACATCTGATTGGACCAAAGGTATAAGCGTCTCGGCGGAGGATCATTGTACCATGGGCAGATAATATGGCCGGCGAAGGTCAAAGGTAAAAGCCAGTTGTTCTTGGGTGCAATTGGTTGAAGGAAAATAAGACACTTTGGATTAACCTTTTCTGGTTTGAATTCTCGAGAGTGATTTCGCTTAGAGAATCTTCTGTGTAGAGACGACAAAAAACCAGCAGCAGTTCGCATACTGCCGAGTTTCGTCCTGTATATCCTACCGTCGATGGCCATGAGCACCTGGACAAGCTCTCTGGAGTAGGTAATCTGCTGAAGAAAATAGTTGCTTCTCGGGCGCCGTGAGACCTCGCGGCAGGCGCATACTCTGGACTAAGATCGGTTGGTGGGGGCATAAGTACTTGGTAGATGGAAAGAACGATGATGATAGCCTTGAATAGTGTGTACTGCGGGCCGTTGCGGGACGGAGCGACGTCATCGACAATGTCATATAATTTTGCCTGCTGAGGCTTGTCCCCCAAAACGCCAACTTCACTGTTGCTTGTTTGCTGTACTTACCTGCCTACCTGTTCTCTCTCCATCCAAACCTTGACCTCTATTCTTTTTCTCTTTTCTTGCTGTTCACCCAACGTCCATAAGCTCAACCTCATTCACTCACGCACGCCCACGCCCACGCACACATTCAACATGACCAACCAGCCCTCCAACATCGAGCCCTACATTCAGGCCGAAAACCCAGTAACTCGCGATCCCCTAGAGCAAAAAGCCGCAGTCCAGCCTCACCGCCAAGCCGGCTCTTCCTCCGTGGGCGAGTTGGGCACGGTCGGCGCCGCCTCACAGCACGGGCAGGAAGGCGTCCCGACCTCCCGCGGTTACGGCGTGCACGGCAGCGGGCCCGTGGACGCAAAGGAGGACGCGGCAACCAGCTACAAGAAGGGGACCCGCGGCGAGCAGCAGGTCCTCCAGAATGAGAATGTCAATGCCGACGAGCAGCTAGCGACGCTGGCGGAGGGTAAAGTGGCAGATGCGGTAGACAAAAAGAGTGGTACGCAGAGAGCCCCCGGGGCCGGACCGGCCGAGGAGCAGGATTTTGCCTCGGACCTGGACAGGTGAGTTATATTCCTTTTTGCTTACTTTTTTTTTTATTAAAAAAAAAAGAAAGAAAGAAATACATGTCATGGTGAGAGGAGAGCAAGTGAGGGTTGGGGGGGGGGGGGTTTGAAAAGGGGGAGATGTTTCCTATCATTATGTGCTTCTTCTCCTTCTTTACAACTCACTGACACCTCGACAGGAAGAAGGCAGAACAGGCCGAGGCTCGCGAGGCAATCAAGGAGGCCCGTAAAGTGGGTGCTGATGTCGGCGGAGGGTCCGACCGGCTGGGAAGGGAATCTCTGGCCGACGCATGATCCTTTGCTGCTGGAGTTTTTTCTTTGCGGGATTCTAGACGAGTCGAGCGGAGACAACCTTGCCGTAGAGACCATCAACACACGATGTATCAAGAAGAGAAAGCAATGCCTGAACTGATCCACCTGCTCGGCTACGCGACCATGCTGCGTCGATGGCCCCGCCCCCCTTTCGTCACAATGAGGATGGGGCGCTTGTTTCTCTGCTGCTTTACAATGAAGTGAATACTATGTACGAGATTACCGCCCGGACGTTTCGTCACGGGTGCGGATCAGAACAGAACATGCACAGTGGAGACTCGGTAATGTCTCCGGGAGACGAGATGATCGAAAATCTTGCCTTGAGTGCTGGCGGAGGTTTTTTCTGCATTCGTGAAGACTGGAATTGATCGACTCTCTCGCGACTTTTTCCAATCTTGCTCTGTCTTAGATGAACGGAGAAAAAAAGTCCATCTAGCAAGGAGGGCAGGAAAAATTATTGATGTCTTGAACAAGGGGGACCAAAAAAGGAAGAGAAAAAAACTGACACATCTTCGGCAGATGAAGGGAATACGCGCTGCAGATGCACCCCTATCTGGTACCCCCATGCCCTGTCCCTGCAGTGGTGCAGTAACATGTGTAGTGCACCGTATTGCGGAAGCATCGGTAGTGTTCTACTAGAACTATGGTAGTATAAAGTAATGCAGTACATCATAGTGCTGTAGCGGTAATGCAACAGGGCTTGCAGGCACTCCTGGGCACCTCTAGGCCCCGAACCCCGTCTGAGCCGCCTGAAAGACCCACCTACAGGGGGTAGACTACGGGTACTGTTGGTGGGAAATACGGAGGGCTGCCCCACCCACCGCTCCCTCGTCAATTCTCGGCCGGGCCTGTGTGGGGTTGGAGTATAGTACATTCGTCACCCTCACCCTTTTTTTGCTTAAGATGATACGAGGCTATTCCCGACTTGACGGCAGCTTCTCTCCACCCTTGTACCAGCCCTTGGACCCGCCCGTGTGTGTTTCGAAACAGACTGATTGTTTGCAGGACCACCACCCCAAAACATTATCGAAGCGAGCCCTGTAATCTCCTTCTGCCTTTGCCCCTCCGAAACCGTCTTGGTTTTCCTGCAGGTCGTCGTCCGTCTTGCAGCCTCGTCTGGGGGAGGGGGGAATCACCCACAGACCAAACATGATCGCCCCTTTATATTTTTATTTCTTTTTTCTTTTCCTTTTGACTTAGATGCTTGATATAAAGCTTGCCTCGCTAGGATGGGTGATCAGTTGTTTTCTCGGCTTCGATCTGTTTTGTTAGTCCTGCATGCTTTGATAGCTCAACGACAGCTTTCCCAGTTTCGTTCTTTTTTCTTCTTCGTGGTACATACACACACATTCGTTTCTCATCAGGCTATTCTATCTCTCTCTCTCTTTTAGCATACAGACTCTCTCATTCATTCATCATGGTGAAGTCCGTTGCTATCATCCCCGCGCTGGCCGCGACCGCTTTCGGCGCTGCTCTCGACTGGTCAGCCTCTCCCTTTGGAGGTGGCAGCAGCAGCTGGGGTGTAAGTAATATTGATCATCTTCTTTTTAGTATTATTATTATTATTATCATCCACGAATATCGACTGACTGGCTGATCTTGGATCAATAGGCTCCTGGTGCCGTGAGCTCTAGCTCGGCTGGTGGCTATGGCGGCTCTTCATCGTCTTCCTCCTCCTCGGACTCGTCGTCCTCTGGATATGGAGCCAGCTCCAGCTCCAGCGCCGTAGCCTCGACCAGCACGACGTCCAGCTCTGTGTCCAGCTCCAGCTCCAGCGTCAGCGCCAGCTCCAGCTCTGCCAGTACCTCCCAGGACTCGACCGACTCCAGCAGCACTTCCCGCACGACTGCCCCCAGCGGCAGCATCACGGTCTGCTCTTCCGACTGTGACTATACCACTGTGAGTTTTTCTAGCAGTGCACACGCACACACGCACACAAGTCTTCCCCAGTCCTAACACACATAACTTCAACCAGGTCCAAGATGCTGTCGACTCTCTCGACACATCCTCCTCAGATGCCCAGGTGATCTTCATCTACAGCGGCACCTACTCGGAGCAGGTCACCATCCCTGAGCTCTCGGGATCCCTCACCATCTACGGTGAGACCGAGGATACCTCCGACTACACCAACAATGTGGTGAGCATCGAGCACTCCTCGTCCCTGGCCTCTGGTGCCGCGGACGACGAGTCCACCGGCACCCTTATCATCGAGGCCGAGAATGTCGCCGTCTACAACATCGACATCAAGAACACCTACGGCGAGGGCTCCCAGGCCATCGCGCTCTCGGCGTACAACACCAACCAGGGCTACTACGGCGTCGGCCTCTATGGCTACCAGGACACCCTCCTGGCCGAGACGGGCAACCAGATCTACGCCAACTGCTACATCGAGGGCGCCGTCGACTTCATCTTTGGCCAGGACGCCCGCATCTGGATCGTCGGCTCCACCATCGCCTCCATCGGCGCGGGTGCCATCACCGCCAACGGCCGCGACTCGGATGACAACGAATCGTATTATGTGATTACCGACTCCACAGTGCAGGCCGGCTCCACCGACCCGGGTGAGGGCACCGTCTACCTGGGCCGCCCCTGGGGCGCCTACGCCCGCGTTGCCTTCCAGAGCACCTCCCTGAGCGACATCATCAACTCGGCCGGCTGGGAGGAGTGGAGCAGCAGCGAGCCCAACACCAGCGACGTCACCTTTGAGGAGTACGACAACACCGGCGACGGTGCCACCCAGTCCGACCTCGCCTCCTTCGCCACCACCATGACCTCTGCCCTGACCATCGACACCATCCTGGGCTCCGACTATGCCGACTGGGTGGATGCCGACTACATTTAAATCAATAAAAAAAGGGGAGAAAGAAAAGGAGTTACATATATATGTGTCGTACAAATGTTTGGGAGGTGAGATGGGGGGGAGAAGAAGGTTGTTGGACTCATTCTTGTACATAAGTATGGATTTGTGCTTTGTCACCACCACTGTCGGGACTTGTATATATATAGGTTCAAGACTTGCATAGGATAAAAAAGAGCAATATTATATATACAGTATATCTGCATATACCTACCCTTAGCCGAACCTTAGCCTCCACATCCAATATGCTGTACCATAGCTGAAAGCATTGTCAACTCCACTCGTGACTTTTTTTCTGTGGGCCATCGGTACGTTGCGAAATTCGGGCTCATTGGATCTGGGTGTGGTGGTGCTGCTGGTGCTGGTGCTGGCCATATCTGACGAGTCACAGCAGTTGTACAATTGACGGCTTACCCCGAGAGAGAGAGAGAGAGAGAAGGGGGGGGGGGGGGCCGGGACGAGAAGAGAGAAACCGACGGTGAGCACCATTACGTCAGAACAAGGCGCTCAGCTAAGAATAGCACC
>JACWST010000177.1:50371-60773 GCA_014850475.1 Cryphonectria naterciae | reverse complement strand
TCGGCTTTTCCTGCTGGCCTTGAGGTTTTGTCATAATTGTGTGGTGTACTGATCGGCGTTGTGGTGAAGAAGTAGTCGACTTGGGTGGGGGGGGGGGGGGGGGAAGGCCCATTAATTATGCTTTTTGCGAAAAACGGTTCTTAATGTGCTTAATGTGGCCGTGACGGGGGACGAGGGTTACAATGTAGTGCCCATCTCAACCTCGCAACTCGCCTAAGTGTACCAATGTTATCAAACCTTAAATGACCGAACATACTTCCACACCAATTCTTTTGAGTGGGAACACATCAATAAAAAACAGCAAAATAAAGAAGGTGAGCACGAGAAAGATCATCCGTCGACAATGGTGTGCATGTGGTGCATGAACGGTTGCTTGGTTAGGGCTGACAGCCTTCAAGGACCTCAAAGGTGAGTTATCCTATCGATCATCTTCAGCTGCATGGCTGCATCGAACAGTCTGGCCGTTGGTTCTCCCCAAGTGCTGATAAGACTGCAGGGAACCATTGCTCGTAAAGTGGGCGAGTCCGTAACCAACGCCACACCATGCTGTGGCACCTCGTCTCGATATTGCGATCCTTCAGAAGGAGGAGGAGTCAGGGTGTCGATCCAGGCATGCCAGGCTCCAGTGGGTTGATTGATGGTATTTGCAGGCGGCTTGCTTGCTTGTGGGAATTGAACCAGCAAGCGCCATGCTGGCAGTGGAGCCAGCTGAACAAGTCGAACCAGGGGCAGGATCGGTACCCCAGCGGTGTGGGAAGCAACTTCCCAGCGAGTCAATCCAATCCCACACCCCCTTCCTCCTTCCTCCTCCTCCTCCTTCTTTCTTTCCCCTCCGTTGGTGCATTTGTTGGTTCGATTCAGATCCTAATTACTGCAGGCAAAGGCTGGCTGGCTGGCTGGCTGCAGGCATTTCCTGTTCTTGCAGTCACTATGCTCGGTCGCCTACGGAAGCTTGGTAGGACAAGATGCCTGAATCACAGTCGGACCCCTTTGATGATTTTCCAATTGATCTTCATGGGTTTTCTTGACCTTCAGGATGAGCGGGGCCACCCCCTCCCTCCTCCCCCCCTTCCCTCGCCAGAACTGCCAACTGTTGACTTGGCATATCCTGTGGCGAACAATATCTGTGGATGGACTGGCTTAATTACTGTTACTTATCATGGAGTTGCCCATCATCTAATCATGTTTTGAGGCTGAAAGAATCCCCCTCCCCCCCCCCCCCCCTTTCCCCCCCCCCCTTTTTTTTTTTTTTTTTTTTTTGGACTCTATCTCTTGTCTCCTCTTGGCAGCGGGACGTTTTCCTGCTTCCCAAAAAAGAATCTGATAAGAAATAATAATAATAATAATAAGAAGAATAATGAGAATAATAAGAAGAAGAAAAAGACAGTTCTCCCCTCTTGCATTATGATCAGCTCATCCTGTTTCACATATACCCCCTCCGTCCTCCTCCTCTTTAACTCCTCCAACCCGATCGTGGGCCTTGCGTCCCGGCCCGTCCACCCGCTGGACGGCGAACGTGCGCCTAAACCTCGGCAACACGACCAAGAGAAAAGAAAGAAAGAGGAGAAGGAGGAAGAAGACGCAAAAAGGCGGAGGAGAGGCCACCTGCAGTCCCTTTTTCCTTCTAGACATGAACCCTGGAAACCCCTCCTCAACCCTTTTCCTTTATCAAGAATGAATGTATATGTGTTACAAGAACGTAGAGAGAATATATATATATATATATATATATATATATGTATATATGTACACAAGGTTTCACTTTTGTACTACAACTGTACCACCATGCAAAGCTACTTTTCCCTTTACTTACCCGGCCAAAACCAGGGCCCTTTCCCATGCTGCGCCGTCCCCCGTCGCCGGCGTCTCTCCTCCTGCCCCCCCCCCCGGGCCCCTCGGTTCGGCCTCGTCATCCGAAAGAAGCTGATTGCACATCCCTTCCCTCCATCCACCCCCCCCCCTTGTCCCCCAGGCCGTCGAGCCGCCGTCTCTTGCTACCGGCGGCTCAACCTCGGTTCATCCTGTCCTGTTATGGTTCTTGGCCTTCCGGGGGGAGAGAACGAGGAGAGAAGAGGAGAGAGAGAAGGGTGGGGGGAGGGGGGTTCCAATCCCGCCCCTTCGGTACCTCTTCGGGTTTCCAGGGTTTCACCTCACGAGGGTTTTATTCTAACGGAAGCCGGCGCGGTGAGGCCTGATGAAGGGATACGGAGAAATCGTCAATTCTCTAAATAGGAAAAGTAAAAGGAAGAGGAAGGGAAAGGGAGAGAGAGAGAGAGAGAAGATAAAAATTTGTTGCAGAGAAGGGCTGAAACTGTATACGATCTGCTGCCCAGTATCATACGTTGTAGACTTCTTTTTTTCTTCCTTTTCTAGAACCCCCCTCCCCTTTTTACCTCGTGTCCTTTTGCCCTACTGAAACCCTCCACTTTTGACCAACCCTCCTTTCCTTAAGCATGCCTCGTCGTCAAGTCATGTGAAAAGCCATCTGATCTGAACGAGGGAAATATAGAGAACAAAACAACAGAGGGGAAAAAGAAAAAGAAAAAAAAGAAGGAGAAGAAGAAGAGGGGGTTCCGAAACGCCGAACCACACGCCTCGCCACCGTCAGTCTTCTCTCTGTGCTGGGGGTCGGACTGCGCCGTCGGCCCCCATTCTGGAGCAGCACAACCGCCCAGGCGAGCCGAAGGTGCGTGTTGCCGTGCCCGTGAAAGCTGTTAGACGAGAGCCCCTTCACGCGCACGGCCCCCCGGCCCCCTCCCCCCCTTTACAGACCGGTCTGCCGCTCCTGAAAGATAGATGGTGCAATAGACGCAGACGGACCTCCTAGCCGTCAATGCCAGTGTGGTCCTCTGAGAAGCAGGCCCCGGCTCCCTCTCTTCCCCTTCCCGTGGCTCGTATATCTGTGGTATCATTTTGTCATGGATGTAGTTGAATCAAAGTAGATTCCTCCAGTAATGGAAAGGGGAAAAATCGGCATGTCAGGGCAAGGAAACCGTCGCAGGGCCCGGGGGGGGGGGAGGGGAGGGTAGATCGCTCTCCTGTCCCTAGAATGATCCACCATGCGACTAGACCTCTCGTAAGTTTGTTGCCCCCAATCACTGACTGACGCCGTCCATAGGGGTATCGTCAACATCATCTCGGTCGCCCAGCTTCCTCTTCCCGTTTCCCGCAGCTGAAGGCGTGCCGCTGTCCTCAGCTCCTCCTCCTCCTCCTCCTCCTCCTCCTCCTCCTCCTCCTGCTGCTGCTGCTGCAGCTCCTCCTTCTCCTCCCTCGTTGTACTCGACGATCTCGAACTCGATCCTGGTCGTGCCGTCACCACTGTGGCGCGTGCCCTTGGTGGTCCGCAGGCGCCCGCCCAGGCTGCTGCCCTCCACAATGCTGTCGAACCACGGGATGCTGGTCGACTCTCGGCCCCCAGCAGCAGTAACAGCAGCAGCAGCAGCAGCAGCAGCAGCAGCAGAAGCCTCCACGGTTCCGTCGGCACTGGCAGGAGATGGTGGGAGCAGCCCCAGGTCCTCCAGGTCGCCCAGGTCCTCGCGGCACAGGCTGCCCATGGTGACCTGGATGTAATCAGCCTCGGCGCGCGGCTGCTCGGACCAGTAGGTGAGCGGGGTGCCACAGAAGCCACAGAACTGGCGTCTCGAGGAACCCTCCTCCAGGGGGTTCTCGTAGACCCGTTTTATCTGGGCAGCCGTCTCATCAGGGTACAGTGCATAGGTGGCAGAGTGATACCAGGTCAGGGGGATGCGGATGTGCGCAGAGAGGGGGGTGGCCTGTGCAGCTCCTATACATTGTCAATAATGCCAGATGGAGGAAGGGGGGGGGTTCTTTCTTCTGTTCTGCTAGGAATGCATATGACTTACGGTGGAAGCTGTCTGTGCCAAACAGGATCTGGGCCATCTCATCAGCATCCTGCGGGGCCCTGATGAGATACTGGTTCCTGTGGCAGGCACAAGAGCCTCGAAGGGGGCGCCCCAAGCTCATGGTGACCAATGCAATGATGATGATGATGATGAGAAGAAGTGAATGTAGACTCCCCAAGTTGAGTTGAGAAGGAGGTAGAAGGAGAAGGAACAGTTTCTGAGAGAGAAGAGAGACTGGAAGTGGCGATTTGAGAATGTAAAAGAGATGACGATGGTTGTTGTTTGATAAAAAGTGTTTGTTGGAGGTTTCTCAACATGTGAGAGAGGCATTCATTGGTTGGGGGGGGGGTGGAGGAGGACGAGGAGGGAGGGCAGGGGGGTGAAGAAGCTCCAGGACAACCCCCGCCCTCCCCTGGAACCCCCCCCCTGGAAACCCCGCCAACCCCACTAAGTTAAGCACCTACAGTAGTGGTAATACAGTGGTGGTAGTGGTAGTAGTAGTACATCCCCCCCCCCCTGGCAATGACATAATATAGTTGCAAGTCAGCCCACTCTGGTCTTTGTTGGACATGTTTCCTTGCCTTCTTCGAAACTTCTACCAATTTCTCCTCCTCCTCCTCCTCCTCCTCCTCCTCCTCCTCCTCCCCCTTCTTCACCACTCTCCCTCAAGACAGGTCCACCACCAACTTCTTAGCACTGACTCCCTTGGCCACCAGATCAACAGCCTTCTGCACGTTCTCCAGCCCCTTGCCCACCACCTCAGCATCTGGCTTACACCTCATACTCCCGTCCGCCAGCGCCCCGGCCAGCCAGTCCACCCACACGGCCCGCCCACAGGGGTCCTCCCTGGCGTCCATGCACTTGTTGAAGCTCATCTCGACGCCCTCGGGGAGGGAGACCGGCGGCAGCAGCCCGGGCGGGAACACGGTCGCCAGGTGCTTCCTGCCCCCGAGCCTGGCCACCAAGCCCCCGATCTTCAGGAGCGAGGCCGGGATCGCGGCAGGGTTGAGGCCCACCATGGCCGCAAACACCCCCGCGGACTCGCCCTTGCCCTCCAGCGCCGCCACGATCTTGTCCGCCACGCCCTCCTCGTCGTGGTAGTCAAACACGTGGTCCGCCCCGATCTCCCGCAGCGCCGCAAAGTTGTGCGGGCTCGCCGTCGCCGCCACCACGTACCCGGCCGCCTTGGCCATCTGGATCGCGCACATGCCCACCCCGGAGCTGCCGCCCCAGACCACCAGCGTCGTGCCCTTGCTGTTGGGCCCCGTCCCTGCCCGCGGGTAGTCGAGCGCCAGCGCCTCCTTCATGAACAGCGAGTACAGCGCCGTCGAGAAGGGCAGCGGAAGCACCGCCGCCTCCGTAAAGGCCACGTGGTCCGGGATCTTGGCCACGAACGGCTCCACCGCCGTGGTGTACAGCTGGAACGCCCCGTACTTGCTGTCCTTGAGCGTCGCCGCCGACACCGGCGCCACCACGCGGTCCCCCCTGGCGAACCGGGTGTTTTGCGGGCCCACCTCGGTAACCACCCCGGCGACGTCCACCCCGGAGATGATCGGGTAGTCCTCAGGCGTGAGGCGGATCCCGAGGGCCTGCATGCCGTAGTCTACAATGTTGATGCCTGTGGCGTGCACCCGGAGCACAACCTCGTCCCCCTCGGGCACCGGCATGGGCGACTCCTTGACCACGTAGGGATGGGTCTTGGGCCCCGTGAGCCATGCTGCTTGGTTCTGGGCTGCTGAGGACATGATGACTGATGATGATGTTGATGATAGTCTGTCGTCGTCGTTTACTACTCTTTGTCTGTCGTCTGTTTTAAACAAGCGATAGGAGTCGTAAGTAATAAGTAGTAGTAGAAATGGTAAATAAGTAACAGCAAGATCAAATACACAAAAGGTCAAGGAAAGTCGTGGGTTGCGCTTTATATATCCATTCAACCTGAAATTTATATATATGAGAGTGAGAGAGAAGTGCGGTATGCCCAGGAAGAATTCTACTCAACGACGTCTCCATGCATTCCTTTTACGCTCCCCTCCCCCCTCTCGCCCCCCCCCCCCCACACGGAGAATATCTTCAAAGAGATAGCACACTCTATTCGTGGTGGTTTACATGTTTTCGGAGGAATGCAGGCTGGAACTCCGCCAGGCCATAACCCCATCCGGCCGGGTTCTGGCCAGACATGTCCGCTTAACTCCAGAATCCAGAATCCGAAATCCAGTAATACCACACATAGTAATGCATCCTTTCCTTTTTTCCTTCTTTCCTTCCTCTCCTTCCTTCCTCGTCCTTTATCTCCGTAATCGCAGGACAACGACGATGGCCCATCCAAAGATAAGAAGACTTCTCTCTCGCCCTGTTTCGAGCAAAAGTTGTGCAGAATACACACGCAGGCAACACATACACGCCCAACCATGACGAGGCACAAATAACTACTATGTACTTGAAGACAAAATAAGCTTCTCTTCACAGTAAAAGGTTGGATGAACTCTTTCCTCCGAAATGCAGTCTAAGCTTATTCACGGCATTCATAATACACTCGAACCATCATAATTCAAAGAACTCGGTCACGCCTCCATCGGAATTGCGAACGGGCCCGTGATGGCGAGACTCTAGCCCTGCGACACGACCAGTCTCTTATTTCCTTGCCGCCGGGATTGCAAGCTGCTGCACCAAAGCACTTTACAGCCCCCACCCTCCTTTTCTTCTCCTTCATCATCGGGTTTCGGGTCTCTTAAAATTCGTAGCTGGTCGGTGGGGTCGGATTCCCCTGCCTCCTCCTCCTCCTCCTCCTCCTCCTCCTCACAAGACCAGCCACGTCTCCGTCAACGCCCTCGCCCCATCATAATCCCCATTTGTCAGCGCAAACGTCCTCAGGTTCACCGCGCTCTCATAGACAAACTCTCGCAGCAACAGGCCACCACCGCCGTCACCACCCTTGTCCTCGTTCTCCTCCACGCGCCGAGCGTGCGCCTTGGCCTCCCCGAGCGCCCGGGCGTAGAACTGCGCCGCGAGGTGGTAGATGCCCAGCAGGTGGTAGCACCGCGCGATATTGTAGTGCGCCTCGAGCCTCTCGACGACGTCGGCGGCGCGGACGCGGATGCGGTAGTACTCAAACATGTAGTGCATGCCCTGGGCGATGATGAACTGCCTGTTCTCGGCCTGGCGCTTCATGGCGTAGTGCACGTAGGCGGTGCCCACCGAGAGGTTGACCATGGGGTTGGCCGGGTCGAGGGCCGCGGCGCGCAGGAAGTAGTTGAGCGCATATGTGTAGCTCGTCGACGTGAGGAGGATGTGGCCGTAGAGCATCAGCAGCGTGACGTCGAGCGCCTCGTGCCGGGGGCCCAGCGCCTCCTCGCGCGGCACCGCCGTGTCCCATGCGCCCATCGCCTTCTGCGCGAGGTCCGTCGGCAGGAGGGTTCGGTCCATGGCCTTGATCTGCCGGAGTATGTACTTTTGCGCCGGGCCCGACGCGTACCAGCTCACAGGAGACTGGCATACCCGGCACAGCGCGCTAAAGACCCGGTAGCTGTCCGTCGCGGCGTGGCACGACCGCATGAAGAAGCGCGCCACCGCCACGCACGTCTCCTCGTCTGCCGCGTGCACGGCGCATGCCGCCCACGCTACGTGGATGAGGAAGGTGTTGTCGCTGGACTTGTACACGATCGAGTCGCGGGCCGACTGGCACACGATGTACGCCTCCTGTGCCTGTTGCCTGCGAGCCAGGCTGATGGCGTACTCGAGGAAGAGGTCGAGCCACTGGTCGAAGGGGATGCCGCGATGTTCGTGGCGCCGGAGGACGGGCTCAGGGCCGCTGTCGTCTTCTCCTCCAGGGGCGAGATCTATATTTGGGGGGGGGGGGGTCATTAGCCATATTGTACACACACACACACACACACACACACACACAACACCCACACCCATCGGTTATGATGTTTCCCAAGGTTTCTTAAAAGAAAAAGATAAGGAAAGGGAAAAAAAAAAAACACAGGCACGTACTCTGCTGCAGCCGCTCAGCCATAGCAGCGAGCTCTTTATTGCCACCACCCGGCGCAGCCGTTCCCGCCCGCCCGCCCCGGCCGTCCTCGGCAGCATTGTTTTCCGCGGCCCTCTTCTCGTTCTCCTTGAAGAAGGAGCCGTAGCCCATAAAGTTGAGATACTTGTCCCAGGGATAGAATTCCTTGAAGGACCGGAAGTCGTCCACCAGGTCCTGTGCGGCCGCCATCCACTCGTCCTCGGCCTCGACGTCGCCGCTCGCCATGCGCTCCCGCAGCTCCTGCACCTTGTGGTACTTGTTCCGGAAGCTCTCCGTGACGCTGTGCTCGTACATCTCGCGCTTGGCCTTGCTCGCCATGCGGCGCATGTGCTGTCGCCGCACCCGCTTCGGCCGCTGGCCCTTCTTCTTCTCCCGCATCACCTTGTCGCGGATACGCCGGCGCCGCCTGACCTTGGCTGCTACCAGACCGTCTCCCTCTGCCCCCTCCTCCCCCTCGCCCCTCGCCTCTCGGCCGTCGTCGTCGTCGTCGTCGTCGTCATCGTCGTCTTCTTCTTCATTCTCCTCATCCTCCCGGCGCTGCTCGTCCTCGAGCGCTATGGCTTCGTTCACCAGGAGGAAGGCCTCCTCCTTCTCCTGGTGCGTCTCGTACATCTGTGCGAGCTCCAGCCGCGCCTCGATATTGTCTTCATCCACCTCGATCGCCCGGAGGAACAGGTCTTCTGCCGTGGCCTGGTCTTCCATGTCCAGATAACACCGGCCCTTCTGGACAAGCATCTCAGAGTCGACCTCCCCGGTGAGCCGTTCGTAAAACTCGTAGAACTCCAGGGCCGTGGTGATGCGCCGGTTCTCAAAGAGCTGGTTGGCCAGCTCCTTGATGACGAAGGGGCTGTCCTCGAAGTACGCGTGCACCGGCGCGTTGTCGAAGCCAGGCGTGGCAGTCAGCCACTGCAGGTGCCTGGTGGCCTCCTCTTCGTGGCCGAGCTTGAGGCGGTAGACGGCCAGTTTCGCGCGGAGGTCCAGAGGCAGGGCAGGTCCATACATCTCATAGGGAAACGTTTCCGGCTTGTATTCAGGCACCTCCCTCATCCGGTCGTCGTCCTGGTCCCACTCCCGATCGTCGTCCACGTACCTGTCCCAGAAGGTCTCGTGCTGGCGGCCGATCAGCAGCCGCGAGAGCGAGCGCAGTGCGAGGGCGGCATCCGAGTACCTCTCGAGGAATGCACACATCTCGACGTAGATGATGACGTCGGACCACTCGAAGGTGCCCCTCAGCCGCTGGCCGCCCTCGCGCACGTGCCTGATGGTCAGCTCGTAGAAGCCCCGTGCCTGCTCGACGTATTTTCTCGCGTTCCTGGCGTCGAAGGCGGCCTCGGCCATGTTCCGCAGCACCGCCATGTCGTAGGGCCGCCTCTGCAGCACCTTGACGTACTCGGCGGCGGCGGTGCTCGACCGCCCGGCCTCGAGGGCGCAGTTCGCCTTGCCGATGCGGGCCTTCATGCTCTTTGGGTTGGCCCTGATGGCGGCAGAGAAGCACATCTGGGCCGTGTCGAGGTTCCGCTCGCGCCCGTCGGGCGTGGTGTCGTCCAGCGCGAACTGGGCGACCGTCATCCACCCGTAGAAGTCCCGCGGCCGAAGGTGGGCGGCAAAGCACATGGCCATGATGGCCTCGCGCATCTGCCCGCGCTCCTGGTAGATGCTGCTGAGCATCATCCACGCGTCATGTGTCTCGGCATTCTGCCGGATCACCTCCTCCACCACGGCGAGCGCCTCGTCCAGCCCCCGCCGCAGCAGCGCATCCGAGGCCTGCGAGAGCAGCAGTTTGATCTCGGCGCTTGGCTCCACGATATTGCGCGGTCCGCCAGCGCCACCGCCCATGCGACGGCGTTTGCGGGAGCGCTTGCCCTCTCTGCGGCCCCCTCTTCCTCGCTTGCGCTGGCCAGTGCCTCGCGAGGAGGCTGGGTGGATGGCAGGGTCGATGAGGTCCAGATCATCATCTTCCCCGTCAGAGTCAAAGGCCCCACCATCCATCGAAGCCTTGAAAGCAGCAACATCAGCATCAAGCTTGGCAATATCAGCCTGAAGCCTGAAGTCATCTGAATCGGCATCAGAGAGCTCGGCATTGTCCCCACCACGGTCTGGGGCCTCAAAGTCGTCATCATCATCATCATCATCAACGAAGCTGCGCACACACAAACACACAATGTCAGTGAAGGTTGAAATTTGCGATTGGAGAGCAGCAGCAAGCACACACAAGTGGAAGGAGAGGGGAAGAAGACGTACTCATCTCTCGTTTGAGGGACATGCTGCATGGGCTGGACAGACAGCACATTGCTGATTGTAGATGGTGGCCCTGGTGCAGGTGCCAGCAGCTCTCTAAACTCAGCCTCCATATTCAGCAAACTTGGAGTTGTTGTTGAGTCAGGGTGTGTGTCGGTGGTCAATGTTGAAGATGTTGTTTGCGACTTGGGGGGGGGGGGGGGGGCTGTTTGAGAAGTCTGTGTTGGGGGGCGAGGGGGGAAGGAGAGCCACGGTGTTTTCACAATTTGGG